>CABHPH010161494.1:0-24338 GCA_902168325.1 Peromyscus nudipes | reverse complement strand
AAGGCTCTGTGATGACAGGATATTCACCAATCTGATTACCAGGGTAGGCCAGTTCAGGCACCCTCTCCACTATTGCTAGTAGTCTAATCAGGGGTCCTCCTTGTAGATTCCTGGGAATTTCCCTAGCACCAGGGACAAACCTTTCTTATGGACTTGACATCCAAATCGTCATGGCAAAGGACCCAGTATGAGGAGAAAGGCCCAGAATCCCCTCATCTTGCGATGCTCCAGCCACACTCACCCTCTTTCAGGTCTTTGAATTCATCAAGTTCTTACCCACCTCCAGGCCTTTGTAGAGTTCCTTCTTCCTAGGCTTTCTCACCCACTCAAGGATGCCTTCCACTACCACATCATGCAAAGTGGGATCTGGACACACACCCATGTTTCAAATTTATTATTTTATATTTTAATCCTTTTATAGTGGCACAGAACCCACTATTTAACTATTTGGGTAGGTTTTTTGTTGTTGGTTTTGTGTGTGTGTGTGTGTGTGTGTGTGTGTGTGTATTCTCTACTTGGCTGCTAGCTCCTTGAGCAAAAGGAATGTGTCTCAACAGTCTTTAGGTGACTCTGACAAAGCTTTTGTTAGACATACTGTGTAGTTACATCTTAAATGGTTAGAAGCAGTAGTTAATATGGCCAACACAGACTTTATTTCAGTGTGAGCCAATTTGCATTGCTTATGAACGCTCTATCCTGACCAGCTGTGACCATCATTGTATCTCCACCATACTACATGCAAAACTTTTGAGTATAACTCCATTCCAATAGATTTTAGGAACGCCAAGTGTTGGTTGTTTTTGCTTTTTTGAGGGGTCCCTCCACCCAGCTCCCAAATAAATCACACATGAAGGCTTATTCTTAATTATGAATACCCGTCCTTAACTTGGCTGCTTGCTAGCCAGCTAGCTTTCCTTAACTTAACCTCTCTATCTTTTGCCTCTGGGCTTTTCTCATTCTCTTACTTCTGTAAATCTTACTCTTACTCCACGGCTTGCTGTGTAGCTGGGTGGCTGGCCCCTGGAGTCCTCCTCCTCCTCTGGCTACTTCTTTGATTTTCTTCTTTTCCCAGATTTCCTCCTTCTATATATTCTTTCTGCCTGCCAGCCCCACCTATCCTTTCTCCTGCCTTGCTACTGACCATTCAGTTCTTTATTAGACCATCAGGTGTTTTAGACAGGCTCAGTAACACAGCTTCACAGAGTTAAACAAATACAACATAAACAAAAGTAACACACCTTAAAATAATATTCTACCACAGCCAAGTACATGTCTCTTTCATCAGGATGAAGATGAAAATCATCTCAACACCAAAGAACAGCATAATTTCATTTATATAGGTAAATATTAACTGGAATTGTGATGTTTATTATGGACTAAGCAAAAGATCAATTTACTACAAACATCATGTCATTTAAATCCTCTTAATAGCCATATAAAAATAGGGTACTGTTGTCCTACTTTGCTTCTCTGTTGTGATAAACACTGTGACCAAAAAATAAATTTGAGGAGAGGGTTTATTTCAGCTTACAACTCCCAGGTCACAGTCCAACATTGAAGGAACTCAGGCAGGAACCCAGAGGTAGAAACTGAAGCAGTGGAGGAGTGCTGCTAAGTGGCTTGCTTTCCATGGCTCGCTCAGTTTGCTCTCTTATGTAACCCAGGACTACTTGTCCAGAGGTGGCACTGCCCACAGTGGGCTGGGCCCTCCCACACACATCAATTCCTTTTTTTTTTTTTTTTTTTTTCTTTGAGACTGAGTTTCTCCTGAAGCTCTTAGACCAGGCTGGCCTGGAACTCAAATTCTCCCGCTGTTGCCTTCCAAGTGCTGGGATTAAAGGTGTATTCTACTACATGCAGTTTCCCTACATCAATTCTTAAGAAAACGCCCTACAGACATGCCCACAGGACAAATGGATGGAGGCAATTCCTCAACTGAGGCTCTCTCTTCCCAGATGACCAGTTTATATAAAGTTGACAAACACTACCTAGGACAACATACCATCTCCGATGGTTGATTTTAATTAGCAGCTTGACTGTGAGGCACCTAGATTAGTAAAGCACACGTCCAGATCTGTCTGTAGGAGTCCCCAGAGACCATTAGATCTTGAGGACACTGACCTAACGAAAGGATCCATCCCTTGATGGAGTCATATAAAAATGGTGTCATTAGGATGTGATGGGAGGGAAGAGGTGGGGACTAGCTGGAGAAATAGATCACTGGGAGTATGATCTTGGGGAACACAGAATGCCCTGTCCTCTTCCTGCCTTCCCCTTTCTCTGCTTCCTGTCTACTGCGACATGAACTGCTCTTGACCTCCCCGCCATGGTGGACTGACACCCCCGAAAGAGCCAAAAATTTCCTCTCTGAAACTGTTTCTGTCAAGTATTTTGTCTGAAAATTAATACACCAATTAAGAACACAGATTCGAGATGGCTCAGTGGTTAAGAGCACCGACTGCTCTTCCAGAGGTCCTGAGTTCAATTCCCAGCAA
The DNA here is from genome assembly GCA_902168325.1 of Peromyscus nudipes. Taxonomy (NCBI): domain Eukaryota; kingdom Metazoa; phylum Chordata; class Mammalia; order Rodentia; family Cricetidae; genus Peromyscus; species Peromyscus nudipes. The sequence goes on along the minus strand of CABHPH010161494.1, from coordinate 21,843 downwards.
CCACATGGTGGCTCACAACCACTTGTAATGGGATCCGGTGCCCTCTTCTGGCCTGCAGGGACACATGCAGGCAGAATACTGTATACATAATAAATAAATAAACCTTTAAAAAAAAATAGCACTCTTTAAAAAAAAAAAAAAGAACACAGATTCTAGAATCACGATTTAGATGCACATGCCAGGGCTACCACTCTTGCATAATCCTCAACCTTAATTTCCCTTCCCTTTCTTCAGCTAGAAAATGGGTATCATAGTACGAACCATGTCTTATGATTGTTGCAAGTGTTACATATGTCCTAATTAGCATTAACTGTCACTTGACACAGCTTAGAATCACCTGGGGAAAAAAAGTCTCAATTGAGTCACTGGCTTTATCAGGTTGTTCTGGAGGCATCTCCATGATGGGCTGTCTTGATTGTAAATCGATGTAGGAGGGCAGAGCCCACCGTGGGCGGCACCATTCCCTGGACAGGAGGACCTGGGCTGTACAAAAAAGCTAACTAAACATGAGCCTGTGAGTGAGCGAGCAAGAAGTATTCCTCCGCGGTTTCTTCCTTCAAGGTGCTGCTTGAGTCCATGCCCCGACTTCCCTCAGTGACGGGCTGCGACCTGGAAGTACAGGATAAATAAACCCTCTCCTCCCCTCAGCTGCTTTTGGTCAGTGTTTTTTATCACAGCAACATAAAGCAAACTACAACGAGGTAATAATGCAATATTTGTGACTAGTTCAATGCTTGGCACATAGAATTTATTATCCCGGTAATGTTAGTTACCTTGGAAATGTTAGTTACCTTGCTATAAATTGCCCTTTGAGGGCCTTCTGACGAACTTACAGCATCATACCATGCCAGCACAGAGAATGAGTCATCAGGCTGAGCTTGCCCTTTTAGGAGCTGAGATTCAGAGTCTGCTATGAAATCCTCCTTGGAATCCAGAAGAAGCTAGCAAATGTGCTCATCCAAGTGGCTATGTTCAGTTTACGGTCCAAGCACCATCAAACCATGTTCTCATTTCCTTTCTAAAATAGCTAGCTGTGCTCCCTGAGAGAGGCCCTGAATGACTAGAGTTCCTTAAATGCCCCAAAATTCTCTGGAGAGAAGGAATGCTTTTTTTAAAAGTAGGCCCAGCGTTGAGAGGAAAAACATGAGGTTAAATTCTCTGAAGCTATGACAATGTAACTCATTTCCTGTTTTGCTCAACTGTCTAGACACATAAGCATTAGCTGTGAGTCCCATCATCAGGATAAAAAGAGCAGATTAAGTATGAATGTGGCCACAGGAAGATTGCAGGTTTCTACCATTGTCCAATGACTCCACGGAAGCAGGACGTTTAGCCTTCATTACTACTTTTCCCAGTAAGCCCTTCAAAGCTGTATTTCAATGCAGAAATAAAGAACATCTTTTTCCCTAAGAATATATTCGCCCATTGTTAATGTTAATGCCGTTTCCCCCATAGTTTTTATCTGGTTTTGTTGAGGGAGCAAGGGTTGTTTTTGATGCAGGGTCTCACTATGTAGTTCTATCTGTCCTGGAACTCACTAGGTAGGCCAGACTGGCCTTAAACTCACAAGAGATCCATTTACTTTTTGTTCTTCTAGCTTCTGCTTCATAAAATATCTGATAATTATTGTTTTGAATATATAGTCTTTCTGGAAAACACATTTTTTTGTTGTTTTGCTCGAGACAGGATCTCACTATGCCACCATGTAGAACTCTCTCTATAGACCAGGCTGGCCTCAAACTCAGATCCCCCTCCTTCTGCCTCCCAAATGCTCAGATTAAAGGTATGCATATACAAATAGGGCCATACACATACACACAAATAAAAATCAGTCTTTAGAAAGGAAGAGGCCAGGTGGTGGTGACACACACCTTTAATCCCAGCACTTGGGAGGCAGAGGCAGGCAGATCTCTGTGAGTTTGAAGCCAACCTGGTCTACAAAGCAAGTTCTAGGACAGCTAGGGCCTACATGGAGAAACTCTGTCTAAGAAGGGGGAAAAAAAAAGAGGAAGACAACGATGATGACTTTGGAGATACTGGGAGGCATCTGACCACGTACCATGCTGCTGTATTAAACTTCATGGACATGATGTAATTGGGAAGGATGTTGTGAGTGGAGTTTCATGGTATCTGTAAGTTGCTTTCAGTTTGCTCAGGGGGGAACGAAAAGACTTCTACTAAGAACAAGAGAGCTCTTCCCTGCCAAGAACAAGAAGATCCATCCCTCCAGGGTTCTCTTTCCTAGGCCGGATGCTCCCCCTTGTGTACCAAGAGAGCAAAACGCATTTATCAAAATGGATTTCAAACCCAGACTTCACAGTGAGGGAGCAAGGCTCAGAGACTTTCAGAGAAGACAATCAAAGTGGCACACCTATGCCACACATGAGATTGTGGGAGGATCAAGAGTTAAAAGCCACTTTAGGCTGCAGAGGGAGGCTGCTTCCAAAAAGAGTCGCACTTTTTTAAATGTACTCACTCCCAACCCCTAACAGTATCGTTCCCACTTAACATCCATGGATGTGAAAACCTAAGTCTCAGTTTGGGGGTGAAGGGAAGACATGGCTGCAGAAAGGTCAAGATTGGGGGGGCTTATCGCAGCCTTGCCTGTGATGAGCACGATCTTTGGAGACTGACAGCCCTGGGCTACATCCCTATGTTGCTCATAAACTCGGTAACTTCTTTTTTGTGGGGGAGGGAGTTGGTTTTTCGAGTCAGGGTTTCTCTGTGTAGCTCTGGATGTCCTGGAACTTGCTTTGTAGACCAGGCTGGCCTCGAACTCACAGAGATCCGCCTGCCTCTGCCTCCTGAGTGCTGGGACTTGGCTTTGGTTACCCCTTAAAGCACCAGCTTATGTATCTGTAAAGTCAGAATAACTGGACCTAGATTAAAGGGGACCTCAAAGGGTCCAGTGATTTATTCTGATATAACTACATCATTCTCTTAGGATGCAGCAATTCTCAAGTCAGAGCCAGGTTCAAATCATACTCTAACTACTCTGGGTAAGTAAAAATCTATTTCCTCATCTGAAAAACAGGGGTAACAATTCCTACTCCATAAAGTTAATATAAAGATTAACTGTTCATACACAAGTTTTGGGCAGTACCTGAAACCAAGTGAGTACTCGCCAAGCATTAGCTACCACTATAGATTCTAAGATGCTCTTTTAAAATTATTTTAGAGAAATCACAATACATCTACCATGAAATTGTAAGGACTGTAAATACTGGTGTATATTCTTAGTTCCTAGCCCCCATGTTTCTAAGCAATAGAAATACTAGAAAAAGCACTTCTAATCTTTGGTTGGGTCCCAGGTTACTGACACAGAGCTCCTAAAGGCCTTGTAGACAGAGGTGCTAGAACAATCTTTCATTCTCCTATTTAGTCTCTGATGCTGACATCTACCTCGCGCATTTCTCAGGATCTCCTGGAGTATCTCTTGCTCTAAGGCAAACTCTGCTTTGGTTTTGGAGGCTGGCCTCACTCTGCAACCCAGGCTGACACTGAGTTCTTCTTGCCTCAGCCTCCTGAGTGCTGGGAGTAGAGGCGGGAGCCACCGCCACGCTCTGCTTCTCTTCTGCATGGGAGTCCAGGCCATGAGAGGAAGTTTGGTGTTTTCAGCCTCACCCCACATCCTCCAGAGGAAGAGGCCTGAAAATGGAGAAAATCTCTATCTTCACAATGAAGTCCTTGTTAAAAAATCCTAGCCAGGGGCTGGGAAGTCATGGCACACGCCTTTAATCCCAGTACTTGGGAGGCAGAGTGAGGCAGATCTCTGTGAGTTCGAGGGCAACATGGTCTACAGAGCAAGATCCAGGACAGGCACCAAAACTACACAGAGAAACCTTGTCTCGAAAAACCAAAAAAAAAAAAAAAAAAAAAACAAAGAACAAACAAACAAACAAAAAATCCCAGCTGGGCAGTGGTGGCACACATCTTCAATCCCAGCACTTGGGAGGCAGAGGCAGGTGGATCTCTGTGAGTTCAAAGCCAGCCTGGTCTACAAAGCAAGTTCCAGAACAGCCAGAACCATTATAGAGAAACCCTGTCTCAAAAAACCAAAACTAAAAATCCCTGACTGCTGGGTTCACGGAGCTCCTGGACTGACAGACATATGTGTGCACTGGGAGGTCGGCACAGTCAAAGACTATGAGCGTGACCGAAAACTGTGGCAATCTCCTAACACCGTGGATATTGTCCATCAAATGGTGATCCTTTTGTAAATCAACCGATCCAGACCTGAGGTGAGCGGCACATGACTGAACACGAAGATGCAAAACCTCCCATACTAGGGACCATTCCCAATCTCGCCCGCCCTCATGGCTTTCCCTGTGCTGTTCATTTTCATTTTCCCACACCCATCTCTTCCTCTGCCACTCAGCTCCATGCTTTATCAGACCCAATGTTAAATGCATTCTTAAATTCTGTGAACCATCCTGGCAAGTTTATCAGACTCAAGAGGAAGTCGTGGGCACCTCATCTTCTAGCAGGCCGATCAGAAGGGTGAAGGGTATATAATAACCCACTATTTGTGACTGGCATTTGAAGTAGTATGTAGGTGATAGTGAGACCTTCACCCATGGGATCTGACTCAAGCAACACTGTCAAAACTGAGTTCTCAGACACCCAGCTAAGTCACTGGAGAACTGACTGGTCCTGCACACGCAGCATCAAAACCTAGTATTTACATTAATCTCAAGAATGTGATCATGTGCTGTTCAACTGAGAGATCTCTGTTAGCTGGGCTGGCCAAAGGATCACCATGCCTTTGGCTAGAGATCTGCAACATCCATCCTTGGAAGAGGAAAAGGAAAAGACTTAAGAAATGGTTAGTACAGAGTCCAAATATTTTATGGATGTAAAATGTCCATATTGCGCCAGGTGGTGGTGATGGTGCACGCCTTTAATTCCAGCACTCGGGAGGCAGAGCCAGGCGGATTCTCTGTGGGTTCGAGGTCAGCCTGGGCTACAGAGTGAGTTCCAGGAAAGGCGCAAAGCTACACAGAGAAACCCTGTCTCAAAAAACCAAAAAAAAAAAAAAAAAAAAAAGAAAGAAAAAAGAAAAAAAAAAGTCCATATTGTTACAAGGCTACCACAGTTTTCAGTCATGTTCTGTGAGTTTTTGGTGTAGGTTACTCAACAGTACTGTGTCAACCTGCAGGAGGAAAGGTCAGACTCACAGGTCGTTGGTTCACAAGAAACGAAGTGAATACTGACAAGCTACACGAGTTCCTGAATCTATATTTTTTCACAGACAGCCTTAAGTTCAGTTACTTTACCAAGACAATATGATAATGTTTGGTTTTGTAAGGAATGCAACAGTGACCTCCTATTATCAGTTTTCAATAAAGTTTTATTTATGAACAAAAACAGCAACAACCCTGAAGTCTGGTGTGGAGGTAGTTAACAGTAGGGAAGAGACTGGCTGTCCTATGTGGCTTATCTGCTGAAAAGGTTCCCTCTCTGTATGAGCTCAGGGCCTTCTGAGCCTTTCTGCACTGAATGGTAGCCCAAAGTTGTTCAAGGCATAGAAATACACACCTTAGTAGTACAGGGGCAGCGCCTTAGCCGTCCAAAGGTCTAACCTTGCAGAACGGTCAGCACTGATGAACAAGATAGCAAGGGCCTGGGGAGGTAGCTGAATGGGTAGAGTGCTTGGTTAGCATACAGAGTCCTGAGCTGATCCCTAGCATTGTAAGCGCAGGCTCAGTAGTGCAAGCCTATAATCTCAGGATTATGTTGTGAGTGACGTCAGCCTGGGCCACTGAGAGCCTCTTAAAAAACAACAACAAAAAAGTCATGCTAACAACAGGAAAATAGAACAGTGTATTGTGGCTTTTCCTGCTTTTGATAATGAAATTTGAACTGCAGAAAGTAGCTGAAGCTACACTTGTTAAAATACTTGTGTTCAGGGGTTGGGGATTTAGCTCAGTGGTAGAGTGCTTGCCTAGCAAGCGTAAGGCCCTGGGTTTGGTCCTCAGCTCCAGAAAAAAAAAAAAAAAAAAAAAACTTGTGTTCAGGTTGGGCACATGGCTTCTGTCTACAAAGCAAGTTCCAGGACATCCAGGAATACACAGTGAAACCCAATCTCGAAGGAGAGAGACAGACAGAGACAGAGAATTTGTACTCATTTAAAAAAAATTAAAGTGGGTAAATTATGTATACATAAGAGAAGGGGAGATTTCTTTAATTTTTATTTCCTTTACTTTGGAAGGGGTATTGCTAGTGTGTGTGGGGGGGGGGGGGGTGTGCCTGCCTATGTCAGCACATGTAGAGGCCAGAGCTCAACATTATGGCCTACCAGTTTATGGGTTTTTTTGAGACATGATTTCTCTGTGTAGTTTTGGTGCCTGTCCTGGATTTCGCTCTGTAGACCAGGCTGGCCTCAAACTCACAGAGATCCTCCTGGCTCTGCCTCCTGAGTGCTGGGATTAAAGGTGTGTGCCACTGCTGCCCCAGTTTATGTTTTTTAGACAGTGTTTCTAACTGAACTTGCAGCTAGCAATTTCAGTCAGGCTGGGTGGCCCCTAGGATCCGCCTGTCTCTGCACACCCAATGTTGGGGCTAAAGACATGAGCTATCACACCCACCTTTCACACGGATGCTGGAGAAAGACATCTCTCTTAGAAAGATGTTTTGGGGGGTTTGAAGAGTCTCATAGACTGTCATCTTGCTGTGTAGGCAGGAATGACTCTGAACTCTTGATGTCCCTGCCTCCATCTCCTAATTGCTGAGATTACAAGGCATGTGCCATCAAGTAGCTGACGCCATGGTGGAGTTTGATTACAGAATGTAAAGAAGAACTGAGAGACTGGAGAGAGAGCTCAGCAGTTAAGAGCACTCATTGCTCTTGAGGGGACCAGGGTTTGATTCCCAGAACCCACTTGATGGATCACAGCCATCTGTAACTCCAGTTCCAGGGCATCCGATGCCCTCTTCTGGTCTCTGCGGGCACGGCATGCATATGGTACACAGACATACTTGTAGGCGAAACACCCATACACATAATAAAATATATATTTTTTAATCAAAGCAAAAAACTGGGGATTGAACAACCTAGAAATTGGATCAAATGTTAACACACATGCCTGAAGCAGGAATACCTGGATTTTTTTTTTTTTTTTTTTTTTTTTTGGTTTTTCGAGACAGGGTTTCTCTGTGCAGCTTTGTGCCTTTCCTGGAACTCACTTGGTAGCCCAGGCTGGCCTCGAACTCACAGAGATCCGCCTGGCTCTGCCTCCTGAGTGCTGGGATTAAAGACATGCGCCACCACTGCCCGGCCTAATACCTGGATTTTTGTCAGTCACCACTTGTGTAGCTTTGGATAAGTTACCTTACCTTACTGTGCCTTGGTTTTCCAATCTCTAACAGGGAGAAAATGAGAGTGTCTTACGCTATAGTTTAAGGATTAAAGATGAAATAAGTTCATGTGCATCACAGCTTAAAAGAGCTAACCCACGACTGGCTACTGGTTACTCAAAGTGTTTTATCTATTCTGGAGAGATGGCTCACCGGGCCCGCACAAACATGAGGACTTACTGACTAGTTTTATGTCAACTTGACACAAGCTACAGATATCTGTGGAGGGAACCACAACTGAAGGATTGCTTCCGTAAGATCAGGCTGTAGGCCAGCCTGGAGGGCATTTTCTTAATTAGTGATTAAGGGGGGAGGGCCCAGCCCATCGTGGGTGGGGCCACCCCTGGGCTGGTAGTCGGGGGTTCTATAAGAAAGCTGGCTGAGGGCTGGAGGGATAGGTCAGTGGTTAAGAGCACTGGCTACTCTTCCAGAGGTCCTGTGTTCAATTCCCAGCAACCACATGGAGGTTCACAACCATCTGATGCTCTTTTCTGGCATAAAGTTGTACATGCAGAGCAAGCCAGTAAACAGCACCCCTCCACGGCCTCTGCATCAGTTCCTGCCTGGACTGCCTCCCATGATAAACTATAATATGGAAACTGTAATAACCCTTTTATCCCCAAGTTGCTTTTGGTTATGAAGCTTCATCACAGCCAACAGAAATCCTAAGATAAGGACCAACAAGAATTGGGATCCCTGAACCCACCTAAAAGCTGGGCAGGCGTAGCAACTACCTGTAATGCCAGCAGTAGGGAGGCAGAGGTGAGGAAACCTCTAGCCAGGACTGGCAAGCACTGGATTCAACAAAAGATCGGGCTTCAGTAAGTGAAGTGGAGAGAGATCAAGGAAGACATTTGGCATCAACATTAGGCCTCCGCATGCACACCCACATTTGAACATGTATACACACATGCACACACACCAAAAATACAAATACCCAGAAATGAAATACAAAATTGCTTTTCGGAATATGAACCATTCTCTCTCTCCTCCTTCTTTCTTCTTCCTCCCCCCTCCTATACAGTCTCATTTAAGTCTCAAAACAACTCTCCCGGGTGAGGCAGCCCAGGGAGATCAGGAGGCTTCCTCGACTAGCAAATATCAAGCAGTAATGGAGAGCTACGACTGATAAGAGAATCCTTTTTTTCTTGTAATATGAGTACAGAGACAAGATCTCAGCATCTGGTCACAAAGAGCTTGAATGAAGCAGCTCTGTGGGTCTTGAATGGAGCGACTCATCAATAATCCACGTCTGCAGGAAAGACACATGCCAGCACAGTAGGACTGTACTAACATCGGGCCCTTCAATCTGCTCCCAATGTTCTTCCCAGAAATTGTTCTAAACCTCAGGTCCCCATGGAAACCTCAGGAAGGACTGTCTATGGACTCAAGTGTAATGTTGCCAGTACTCCTCCCTTGATAAGAACGGGTTCTATTAAAAGCCAGGCTCCCCGAGATGCCTGCTGTACAGTCTCTGGGCAAGGCCACAGTCTCTGTGGACTGGGAGGGTAAAAGACAGTTCACCCTCCAGCACTGGGCTATCTGGTTAGCTTAAAGGAAAGGGAGAATGCAATGTGTCCATGAGCGCCTAGCCTCAGTAGGAGACACAAGACAAGAGACTTTACACCCAGGTTTTTGACCAGGAGCTGGAATTAGATGCTTACCAAGAATGGAAGAATGAAAGCAATTAAGTCAATTCCTGGTGTTTTTTGCTACCTGCAAAAGTTACTTATAACATGTTTCCACACCAATAGGTAGAATAAAGCTTGGCGTTAAGGCCTGAAGAACCTGTCTGGAAAAGGATGGCATAAGTTTGGAAAAAAGAAACAGAATTGAGATGTTACTATCTGAACCTAAGATATCTTCCACAGGCTAGTGTCTGAGTGCTTGTTTCCCAGCGGGTTGGTGCTAAATTGGAAAGCTTTCGGAGGGCCTCACTGGCAGAAGCAGGTTACTAGGGGCAGGTCTCTGAAGGTTATAACCAGGCCCTGGCTCCTGCCGTGCCTTGGTGCATTCTGTTTCCTGATCCATCATCCTTTCTTTACCAGGATGTACTGAAACCATGAGCCATGGCCCTTCATCCCTTAAATTGTCACGCTGGAGCTTAGTCACAGTGATGCAAAAGTAACTGGGTACACTATTCAAAAACAAGAATCTAGCAGCCCTTCACCAGCATTGGCCAGAGAGCCAGTGGAGTGGGGACTTGACATTCCTGTTCCCAAGCTACACATGGTGACTCACGTCCATAATCCCAAGAGTTGGGAGGCTGAGACAGGAGAATCGCCATATATTCCAGGCCAGGCTGGGCCACATAGGGAGTTCCCACGCCAGCCTGAGCTCCAGAGTTAGGCCTGGACTCAAAAGCAAAGCAAAACAAAACAACCTGACCTCACAAAAAACCTAATACAGAAACACACATAGGGCTGATAACGACATTTTAAAGAACGATTACAAATAAATAAGAAATAGACAGAGACAGAGAGACGGAGAGAGAAGGAAGGAAGGAGGAGGGAGGGATCTCCTAAGGAACCCATGCTTCAGTTAGAACTGACAGAAATCAAGCTGGGCGCAGTAGTGGATTATGGGTAATCTAAATACTTGAGAGGCAGAGTCAGGACAGCAGGCACAGTTCAGTACAGTAAGGGCTACAGGAGCGTGGGAGTGGGAGGCCCACTGGTTCACAGAACTGGGAAGCCCAGAAACTGGTGCTGACTCCAAGCATAGACTGCTACAGTTGAGGAATCTCCTCGGGCTTCCTGCAGTCCTCTACTCTGCATGCCTGAATGCTGCAGCCAGACCTGTGGCAGTCAACCTATACCAGAAGCCTCCAGGCCTCTAGTTAGCAATTCCGAGGGAGGGAGACTTGCTCTCTGAACACCAATCAATCCACAGGACATCTGGTCATTCTTAAACGTAACCAGGGTGGGGCTGAAGCCAAGCTCTCAAGTGATGTGCCTATACCCAGGGGCCAGCAGGACCTCTGAGAGTCCATGAGGTTATTTTAGGAGTACTAGATAGGAAAAACAACAAGAAAAAGAACAAATGTCTTCTGATGCTTCTAAGGAATCAAGATTATGAACGGGGTAGTTTTACAGGCTTGAAGCCATACAAATTTTCTCCTGACAATGGCTACCACAAGGGGTTTTCAATTTCGAGGCAGTGGAAAGTTCAAACATCCATACAGACATCAATGATGTGTATTAGACACACTTGTCTTTCTTTTTTTATTTTAGTGTGTGTTGGGGGGTGGGGGGAGTCAGACGACAGTCTCTAAACCTCAGTTTCCCCTCCTAGTATGTGATTTCTGGGAATTGAACTTAGGTCATCAGACTTGACTGCAAGTGGCTTTACCCACTGAGCCATCTTGCTATCCTTGTACTAGACATTCTTTTCAGGCCCAAATTAAAATCATAAAATAAGAAACTGTCCTGTTCTGGGGCTGGGAGTTTGCTGTGCAAACCTCAGAAACTGAGTTCTATTCCCAGCACCCACATAAAAAAATTAATTGAATTAAAAAATACTTTATGATTATTTATGTATGTGTGTGTGCACATGGAAGAATGCAATGAGTTCAACACCAGCCCAGACTTCACAGGAAATACAAGGCCAGCCTATGTTCCAGCCTATGTTTTGAGAAAGAGTGTCTTTAAAAAAAAAAAATTGTCTTTAATTTTACAGCGGAACCACAAGTGAGAGACATTATAACTACACCTTTCATCTTTCACACAAAATCTTTATTTAAAATTGTAAGACTAAAGTCAAATTTCTAAGGCATCTCCAAGAAGGCAAGTATGCTAAATGCATTTTAAGGTATTGGTTTTCATCTATGATGGAGACATTCTTAGGTATTTCTGATCAAGAGTGACATAAAGGGGACAGGGAAAGATGGCTGTCAATAAAGTACTTGCCACATAAGTTTGTGGTCCTGAGTTCAACCCCCAACTCACACATAAAGCCAAGCAAGGCAACATGTGCCTATAACCCCATGCTGAGGAGACAGACACATGAGGAGTCTCCCAGGGCTTACTAGACAGCCAGTTTACCCCATCAGTGAGACCCTGTCCCCCAAAGGAAGGAGGAACGTCATTGAAGAAGATACTTGACATCAACCTCTGGCCTATGCATGTACTTGTGAACACACGTACACACACAGACACGCACACGCATACACACACAAACATACACATAAAGAGTGACCTGAGCACCTCAATGGTACAGTACTTGTCACATACAATTCAATCACCAACAATGCCCAGCTCCACCTCAGAAAAAGTCACAAAATCTTCAAAAACAAAACTAATGTTAAGTCAGTTTTATTTAAAACTATGCATATAAATGGGCCAAATCACACTCAGTCAAAATATCTGCAACTTTTTTAAACACCATAGTCCAAAAAGACTAATACTTATAGCTGATTCAGCTCACAATATTGTCCTTTCCGAGCAGCAGTAGAGCTGTCTCTGGAACATTTTACAGGTACCTCTAATGGGCGACAGAGAGTCTCAGAGCCACAGGCCACAGCCCTGTGCTCAAGGAGTTTAGAGTCTAGCCGGACAGGAAGCAGAGAGAGCAGACAAAAGGAGCTGGCTCCAAGTCCATACTTGTAGTTTAACAAAAGCAATTGCTGGCCTAGGTCATCATATATCTAAACACATAAGTCATGGGAATATCTTAGCAACTCTATACCGCATGTGGCATATCATTAATAAGAAAGCTTTTATTATACTTGTCTGTCTATGTCTGAGACTGGGGACTGACTGACTTAGGGTTGGAGATAGAACTCCAGGATAGATTTCCAAGCTAAAAAAAAGCGGGGAGGGGACATTCATTTATATTTGTGTTCATTAATGTTTCCACTCAAATTTAATTGAAAAAATATACCTCTAAACCACCTGTACCATGCTGTTCTCTTAAATGCAAGGATGGCTTATTTATATCCTAGAACTTTTCCAGTTCCACTTGCTAACATCAGGCTCAGCAGCTTTTACTGCTGAACCGATGTACAAACTCAGACAACGTGTAGACAGCTCCCCATCCTACGTCGGGATCCATGCTGATGAAGTCGTTCAGGTTCATTTTGGAGTCTAGAAAAGAACATGAAAGAAACGTCTGCTGAAACAAATTTCAGGTTTGCAGCCACAGAAGAACCCAGAAACCTAAGGGATGAGGAACCCATTAAAATGAGCAAGAGTTCAAGATCACTTCTGCAGTGTTCTTGCCTCAAACACACAGCACTCTCTTCAAGACAAGCACCACATCAGCCTAAGGGAGGCTCCACTGAGCAGATGGCCACCGAGCAGATGGACAGCAGTCTTTACAAATATAAAGGTCGTACAAGAAAAGGCAAAGAAAGGGAATTGTCACAGACTAAGGAAAAAAAAAAAAAAAAAATGACCACTAAATGTCATATCCCTGAGTTAGATTCTGTACCAGAAATAATGAATGAGACGCCCTGAAAAATTAAACGGTATTATCGTGGTTATTTTCACATACCATAGCAGTATTTCTGCATTGCTTTCTTCTTTCTCTTTGGTGACTATGCTATGGTTATATGTTACGGTTAACACCAAGGAAGTGGAAACACGGCTCAGCAGCTAAGAGCCTGGCTGTTCTTCCAGATCACCCCAATATCCTATATGGTAGTTTACAACCATCTGAGACTGATCCAACGCCCTCTTCTGACTGGGTACTGGACATACATGGTATACTGACACACATGCAGGCAAAACTCGCATACACATAAAAAATTTGAAAATAAATACATCTTAAAAAAGGGGGGTGGGTGGTGGCTCACGCCTTTAATCCCAATACTTGGGAGGCAGAGGCAGGTGGATCTCTGAGGTTGAGGCCAGCCTGGTCTACACAGCGAGTTCCAGAACAGCCAGGGATACACACAGAGAAACCTTATCTTGAAAAACCAAAAACCAAAAAGAGAGTTAGCACCAAGGGAATCTGAGGGAGGGTTATGTAAGAACTCTGTCCTATTTAACAAATTTCAAGAAGTCTAAAATTCTTTAAAATAAAAGGTTATATAAAGGGTGCATGCATAATCAAACTGTCAATTTCCAAGCTTCAATGGGCAACTTACAGGCAATTCAGAGGGACAAGCAGGACACAGTCAGCCAACTGCAAGCTGTCACAACTGTTCCTGGTGTCTTCAACTAATAAATGGCAAGGAAAGAGCTGGGCGAGCAATGTGTACATTAAAAAACTCTTAAGGAGGTGGGAGAGATGGCTCAGTGGTTAAAAGCACTGGCTGCCATTGCAGGGGACCCAGGTTCAGTTCTCAGCGCTCACATGCAGCTCACAACCATCTATAATTCCAGTTCCAGGGGACCCAACACCCTCTTCTGGACCCTGAGTCATAAAACAAAAACAATGTTTTTTTTTAAAGAGCTAGGCATGATGGCAAACACCTTTAATCCAAGCACTGGGGAGGAAGAGGCAGGCAGATCTCCATGAGTTTAAGACTGGCCTGGTCCAAATGGATGGAACTAGAAAATATCATCCTGAGTGAGGTAACCCAGACTCAGAAGGACAAACACAGTATGTACTCACTCATAAGTGGACACTAGATATAAAGCAAAGAACAATCAGACTGCAACCCACAGCTCCAGGGAGGCTACATAGCAGGGGGGACCCTAGGATGACTGTGGCTTATAATAAGTTTTGGTTTTACCCAATCACTGAGCAAGCTTTAGTGAAACATTTCACTATTAGGATAAGAATTTATACTGTATCAAGCTGATGAAAGAAAAAGCTGGCCATACTTTCAGGAGGGGAGGCTAACATCTTTATAGATTATGGATTAGCCTATAGAAAAATGTCTGCCGTAAATCAAACAGTGAAGGGGAAGATGAATAGGAATCTCACTTATACAACTTAAGTAAAACATAGATCTCTGAACAGATGAAGATAGGTCTCTTCTGTATCCCAGAATCTAATCAATATTTATATGGATAATTCAGCTATCATTTGGCTTAAAAGGGCTTATTGGGAAATGTTATCATTTATACTATTTTCTACAGAGAAAATATTTTACTGTTTAAAATAACCCTGGCTTTAAAAAAAAAAATCCCAATCAACAAACAAAGACAAAAACAATTCAGGAAAAATACATCCATTAGCTCAATAAATACAAATATATTTTGACTTTTAAAAAGAAAAAGACTGGCCTGGTCTACACTGTGAGTTCCAGGCTAGCCAGGGATACATAGTGAGATTCTGTCTAAAATAGATAAACAAATAAAGAAATAAACAGGAGTAGCTGGAAAGACAGATCAGTGGTTAAGAGAACTTGTTCCTGCAGAGGACCCAGGTGTGAGCCCCAGTCCCCAGATCACAGTATAAATTACATTTATATGTGCAGAAGCGAACCAAAGCCCGGCACAAAGTGAGTAATGACACCGAATGAGCTGCCATCAAAGCCAAAGGACTGAGCCAAAAAGGACCAGATCCTGAGAAGGTCCCATGTGCTGATTACCTACCATGTACTGGGCTGCAAGAATCCATATCTATAAGAGAAATGGGTCCCTGCTGAAGGCACTGTGTGTCCAGGCTAGCCCCTGCGTAGTGGGGCACCTGAGACAATGAGGTAAACCCGGGAAGCCCTCCCCTAACACTGTTTTCATAGTTCCAATGTGCAAGTGGGGAAGCAGATGGGATCCGGGAAAGCAATCACGCAGTTTGGGGTGTTTGGGGTTTTCTGTTTTTTGGTTTTTTTTTTTCATTACGAAGCCTCTCACTGAGAGACTCAAAACTCAGGCAGAACCCTCTTTAAGTGTTCACCCCCTTCAAATATGCTACATGTTTTGTGCTTTCTTCCTCCAAGAGCTAGTGATGCCCCTGCTCTGTTTCTGCAGAGTCCCGCACAGCCTGCAGGGCACTCTCCTGTGGACTGCGTTAGCCACAGGATGGGATGATCTCACCCGTAAGTGGAATGCTGTGAATGACTTACAATCACAGGTAATGTTTCAAAAGCACGCGAATGCCGAGCAACAGTAAAAGGGTGAATAACCTGCTATGATCTTAGCTCTCAAGGCATTCTCAACTGGACGGCTGCCTAGAAGCACAGGAGGAAGCAAGTGGTGTGATAAAGCTCTCTTACTGCCGGTTTTATTACGAGGTTACTAAAATGGCATTTCACACGCAGAAGGACGCACTGGGGATGTCTTTTACCAGTACGTGAAACCCCACCATGGCAATGTGCTACTGATAGCGCTGTTATGTGACACACAGATGTGATGCCAGAATCCCAGCAGATGTATCCAATAATCGAGCAGTCTGCTACGGTCACGGCTCTGTTCCCCAGCATTTATTCTCCCCAAGAGTGCTTCTGCCCTCCAGCCCTGTTTTCTGCGCCTCGATTTCTGAATCTAGGAAACACAGAGAGCTCCTGCTTGTACTTATCCTCACCACTCAGGGAGTGTATCCAAAAACTGACTAAGGGAAGCGCTGATCTGAGCAGTGACCAGGCAGAAACCCCTGGAAGGACACCCTTGTCTCACCACCAGTTTCAATGCAGGGGTACGCTGGAGGAGGCTCTCTCCAGTTCCCACTGGAATCTTTCATGTGAGACCGGTCAGAAGCGAAGTTCTTCAAGTAGGAATCAGCACGGACCACTCTAAATTTCCTGCAGATAAATCAAGATACACTTATATCAGAGAGATACCACGGCTGGCATTCTAACTCATTCCTACAATGGACCCTTTCTATGATGTGCACAAAACTACTCAAGAATTTTTGCACTGTTACTAATGCACACACGTCTACATGGCTGATTACCTATTAAGCAAGCTGAAGGAAATGACTGGAACCCAAAGCTATGAAAGTACAGGAGTAAATCTACTGTGTGGTTTTGATTTACTCAATTAATTGCACATTGGGGCAAAGGATAGGCTTTTTGTTGTTGCCTTTTAATTTTCTTGAGTTTGGCATTAGCTCTAGCCACGATCCAGCAATCAAGACAAGAATCCTCAACACATCTGAAAGAAAATGTTGGGAATGTCATCACACTCACTTTTTTTAAAACACATTTGAGTGTGTGTGTGTGTGTGTGTGTGTGTGTGTGTGTGTGTGTGTGCGTGTATGGTCAGAGGTAATCTACAGACATCAATTCTCTCTTTCCTCCATGTGAATCCCAGGCATGGCCGTCAGGTCCTCAGTCCTGGCTGGCCCTCATCACGCTCATGTTTATAATACCGTCTTTCATATGATGCGGAGCCTTCAGAGTTTTAAGATATGCTTAAGCTCTTGTACAGCAAGCACACCAGTAATGCAGAAATAGGATGGAGACAAAGAGGGGAGAGGAGAGAGGAAAAGAAAGGGAAAGACTGAGAAAAGGAGGGGGGGAGGGACAGAGAGGGAGGGGGGACGACTTCTGCGTAATCACCAAGTCTTACGTCAGAAAATCAGTAACTTAGTACTGCATTTCCTCACCTCCTAAACTGTGGGTGAATGTCATCATCAGACTTAAGGGCATCTTCTACGTAAATGTCCAAAGGGCAGGGAAATGGCAAAATAGTATCAAGGTCATAAATGAAGCTCTGTCCTTCACTTGACACATGAAGCAGAACGACATGATAATCCTAGGAATAACAATCACTGAGGTTAACCCAGTTAGTATAGGACAGTCAATTCCAACATTGCAGGATCAGCGCACAAGCATTAGCGGGAAACCAGCTACCGGGCTAATATCACCCTCCTTGTAATGGCAAAACAAAATAATAATAATAAAACACAAAACCCCCCAAACAGAAAAATGTCCAGTGACTGGAAAATGGCTAAACAATGACAGTGTTTGACCCGTCGTTATGTGATATCCCATGTTCTGTAATTGAACAGAAAAACTGACTGTGGGATATAGATGTATTTTTGTATTATATTTTAAAGCTTGATTATGTAAAGACACACATGTGAATTCAAATGTATATACGCATTCACACATATGAATTCAGGAGTCTACAAAGATATCTTCTTCGACACTTTGGATCTTCAATGTCCCACAACAGCCCATGTGTTAAAGACTTACTTATCAGTGGGGACACACACTTTAACCCCAGCACTCAAGAGGCAGAGACAGGTAGATCTCTGTGAGTCCGAGACCAGCCTGATGTACACGGAGAGTTCCAGGCCAGCCAGAACTACATATTGAGACCTTAGAAAAACCAAAACCATGAAGCCTAGTGAGAAGTCTTCTGGACATTGGGGGCTTAGCCTTGAAGGGGGTCATTGGGAGCCTAGCCCCTTCTTCTTCTTTCTCTCCTTGGCCGTGAGACAAACAGCTCTGCCCCACCATGTGTTCCTGCCTCACCACAGGCTCAAATACACAGAGCCAAGCAATCATGGACTAAAACCAGAAACTGAACACAGAATAAACCTTTCCTCTACAGTGATTCACTTCGTGTACTAGTTACAATGACAGAAAGCGACTGACCCACTCAAACTGCAAAAACAGTGGGGTCTTCCTGAGGGTAGTGAAAGTGACTGACCCCCCCCCCAAACTGCAAACCAGTGGGGTCTTCCTGAGGGTAGTCTGGAGAGGACACTAATTTCCCATTTTTATTACTTTTCTAATTAAAAGAAAAAAATAAAACAAAACAAAACAAAACAAAAAACCACCAAGCAAGCTCTCATCTGCAGCCATTAAAGGAGAAGATAGAGACAGCTCCCACAGCCCTGCTTGGTTACAGAATGGATGCCACTTTTACCTCTTGCTCTCACTCCCTTGCTCTCACAAGGCACTGCCAGCACCAGCCGATGGCTGGGAGGACCACGGGATCCTCAAGGGACATGAATGCAGCTGGTGCTTCCAACCCAGGAACAAATGCTCTCGTGGAGAAAACGCACCGAAATGACTGTTCAGTCTACCATCACGCTAGCGGCAGCTGACATGCTCCCAGCACTTCACAGTTTACACAGCACGCTAGCGCTGTGACCTGTGAGATGGGAAAGACAGTCGACACTGGAAACACCCTACACTGAATGCTCCCTTCAGCTCCGACTCCAATTAAAGAAAGCAGAGATGGAATCTATGAGTGCACTCCCCATCCTGATGAGCCAAGACCCGCTGCCCCTGTAACAGCCTACCTACTTCCTCTCCCGGCCTGATGACCTTTACATTCCCCGCCACCACAACAACCCTGTTCTTCAATTGCCAGTCACGTTCTCCTAGGAATTAGCTAAGACTACTAAATCTTGAGCCAAGGAGGACTCAGCAGGAAAAGGAACTAGCCACGAAAGCCTGACAACTCAGGTTCCACCCCTGGAACCCATGCAAGAAGTCTGTGGACGTGGTGTTGAACGGCTGCAATCCAGCACTCCTACAGCGAGTTAGAAGGGGGAAACAGGCCCGGAACTACAGACCAGCTAGCTTAGAGCCTGCAGAACAGCAGCAGAAGCAAGACTCTGCCTCAACAAAACAGGTAAGAGCCAACACGACTGGGGTTGGGGATTTAGCTCAGTGGTAGAGCGCTTGCCTAGCAAGTGCAAGGCCCTGGGTTTGGTCCTGAGCTCTGAAAATAAAAAAAGAGCCAACACGACGAGCTGTGTTCTCACCTCTGCACGCACCTCTGCACATGCACTCACATGTGCATGCATACATGCAATAAACACTAAGTTAAATATTAAAAAAGAGGACACTAAATCTTAAACCCCGCTCCAGACAAACTAACACGGTACTTATACTCTTAACCAGTCTCCAGATTAAATCAAATGTGCATCCAGGCTATATGTAAAAAGCTCCTAGTGCAGAATGGGTACAAGACAGAGAAATCACAAAACTTTACTCCTACATTGGACATTTATAAACATTTCTGTAAGCCAGACATGATGGCCTACGCCTTTAATCCCGGCACTTGGGAGGTAGGACAGGAGAAACAGAAGGTTTAGGCCAGCCAAGACTGTAGCAGGCTTTCTCCTTGGCACCAACCAGTACTCAAATCAAGATGCGGAGACAATGTTAGTTATGAACGCGCGGTCTTAGTTTGGGCTTGTTTCTTGCTAGCTCCTTTAACAAACTGCTTCTCTTCAGTGCCTCGGTGTTTTTACCTGTCTCTCATTCTGTGTGTCCTACTTTCACTGCTCCCTCCATGTCTGTCTGTCTGTGTGTCTGGACAGCCCTGGGCGTCTCCCTCGTTCTCTTCTCTCTCTCTCTTCTCTCTTGAGCTTAGATTCCTCCTCCTACTTATTCCCTCTGCCCATCAGCCCCGCCTATCCCTCTCCTGCCTAGCTACTGGCCAGTCAGCTCTTTATTAGACCAGTCAGGTGCCTTAGGCAGGCAAGGTGAGACAGCAATTCATCTTCACATACCTAAGCAAATGCAGCAATAACAAATGTAGCACGTCTTTGCCCAGTTAGAGTAATATTCCACAACACAAGATTGCCCAGAGAGAGCCTGCCTCGGACTCCCTGTGTAATCTGTCCTAGTCAACATTCCCCAGTTCTTTAACCACATACCTGACAGAAACGACTTACGTGAGGAAATGCTTATTTTGGCTCACGGTTTCAGAGACTGCAACGAGTCTTTTTCTGTCCCGCCAGCCAGCTCCCAAATAATGACACGGAGACTTCTTATTATGAATGCTCGGCCTATAGCTTAGGCTTGTTCCTAGCTAGCTCTCGTGACTTAACCCATTTACATTAATCTACGTTCTATCAAGTGACGTTATCTCTCTTCCACCTTGTTCCCCACCCCCACCCCCACCTCCCGTTTCCTCTCTGCGTCTCCTGGCTTCTCCTGCACACCTAGATTCCTCCTCCTCTTCCTTTTTCTTCCCGGAAATCCCACCTACACCTCCTGCCTAACTATTGGCTGTTTGGCTTTTTATTACACCAATCACAGCAATACACCTTCACACAGTGTACAAATATCCCACAACAAGAAACTACCAACCCTGTAGGGAAGACATAATGATAGGAGTGACTATTCATGGCGGCAGGAGTATGAGACAATTGTTCCTCACGTGTTGACAGGCTGGGAGGCAGAGAATAAGAGAACAGAGGCCATAACCAGAAGTAGGTACAACCTGCCAGGCCCACCATTCTCAGCGACACACTTCTACTAGCTAGGCCTCAGGTCTCAGAGCTTCCACAAGCTCACAGAACAGCATCACCAGCTAGGGACCAGGAAATCAAACACAGAAGCCTGCAGTGGATATTTCATACACAAACCATTACAGATCCCAAAACAAAAGTTGGAGAAATATATGTCCATAGTGCTTTACCACGGACAGAATAACATCCATTCTCAAAAGATCATTTATTGATAACTGTCATAGGCTTTCTCTAGCGTCCCTTCAATGCTGCTTTACCACAGCATACTGGTCACTGAGAGGCCACAAGGAACAACGCATCAGAGGCTCTTAGGTGGCCGTCTTACCCAGATCACAGGTCCATTCCCAGGTCTTGCCTTCTGTTTCCAAATAGGTACCTACAAAATACAGGACATCCATGAGTTTCATTCAAATCCTTCTAGAGTCTCTACACCAATACATCAGTGAGTAATAGACTGTTCCTAGGTGGGCTGGGGAGATGGTACAGCAGTTCATAGCGCTTGCTGCTCTTGCAAGCTTTGTTCCTAGCATCCACATGGTAGCTGACAAACATCTGTAACTCCAGGCCAAAGGGATCCAACCCCTTCTTCCAGCCTCTGTAGGCACAGAGCACACAAGCTACACACACAGGCATATATGCAGGCAAAACACCTGTACACAGTGGAAAAAAAAAAAAAAAAAGAACGCCAGGCATCGCTGCACACACTTTTAATCCCAACACTCAAATATAGAGGTAGGGCAGTTCTCTCTGAGTTTGAAGCCAGCCAGGGCTACATAGTGAGACCCTATCTCAGGATAAAGAAATTAGTTAACCAAATTCAATTTTAAAATCAAAAATGTTTGTTTCTAAGCAATCCACATCAAGGTGAAGGAATGAAGTCCAAATCCTAAGTGCAAACATCCTCCACAGTGAGAGTTCACAAGAACTAAAGATACTGCACAGTGTCCCCAGAGAGCAGGGGGCCTGGGTTAGGAAGCAGAAGGAGGCCAGGCAGGGTCAAGTCCTGCCTTCTCTCTCAGTTATTCATGAGACCTCTCGGAATCTCCTTCTTCACTGACTATGTGGAGAAAGTTAGCAGGTCATGGCGGTACATGCCTGTAATTCCAGCCTCAGTCATGTAATGATGTTGTGAGGCTAGTGGGCTTAGGTAAATGTCTCCAAAACAAAAGTCAAGTCAATAAAATAAAACAGAGAAAGTTGTCTAAGCCTTGCCTACTTCATAGAACTTTTATTAACCCAAATGAGACAACGCCTGCAAAAGTGCTTTATAAAACCCAAAGGGCCACTTCTAACACTCCATGAAAGTTTACTCTGCTCTATTCAAACTTCAGAGACAAATCTTTACTTCAGATCAGTTCTATGGATCTAATTATACAATTAAAAAGAATCTAAACCAGACACGGAGCATGCCTATAACCCCAGTACTCAGAAGGT
>CABHPH010161493.1:0-39014 GCA_902168325.1 Peromyscus nudipes | reverse complement strand
CAGTCGGAAAAATGTCCCAAGCTCTGTGTCGAGAGCTGGGGAGGAGTGGTGTGTGTGTCTGCGGAGCTGGACTTGTGGTAGTTGTGACTCAAGTGTGAGAGAGGAAGGTTGTAAAGGGAATAAACCACAAGGCAATGCTCTTTGACCTCCCGGACGGCAACGGGAGGCCTCACGTGCTCACATTACACACGCGCACACCGTAAATAAATAATACCGTGTCAAATGTCTGTTATGACAAACTCCCCCGTGCCTGATTGGTCGTAACTGTGTGGACTGACTTTCCCACCTCTGTAGAGGGCCTGCCAGCTGTTGCCCCAAACGGAAACTTGTGAATATCATGTGGCCCTTTTCACCTCATCCTAAACTACCAGGACAGGAACAGCGCACCAGAGCCCAAGAACTTGGCAGGCTTGAAAGCAAGCAGGACAGGAAAGGCTGGTCCTAGGACACCCTCGCCCACCCTCTTCAGAGTGGAGGAAGTCCTTTCCGTCCCCATTGTCCTGTTAGTCCACATACCCCACCTCTGGTTATTCTTGGTATTTCATCCTAAGAGTCAGGCAGCAGAGCGCCCTCTGCTGGCGGGTAGAAGCAGGTAACACTAGCCAGAGGAACCAAATGACCCCAGTTCCCAAAACATCTGAAGATAAAGGGAAAAAAAAAAAAAAAAAAGACAAATTCAACTATTTTAGTGAGCTTGCTAAGATCATAGTTCTCTCTCAGAAGGGAACTGTGAGTAATTATAAATTTTTTCCAAGTTTTTTTTTTTTTTTAGATCAGTTTTCAAAAAGCACTTACAAATGTCAGTCTCTGGTCCACAGAGCACCCATCTCTGCTAGTCAACTGTGCTGTGCGAAGGCGTCTCCCACACAGCAGCCTCCCTCTGAACTGTGGTTCACTCCTGGGACAAACCTACCAAGACAGCTCTGCCTTGGAAGCTGCCTATTGGCAGAGTGGAAGAGCTCCTTTCTTGGAGGTAACAGTATGTTGATAGCTTAAAATTTTGCGTAGTCCCAAGTGGCCATCCCCAGTTTTGTTTACTTATATTGTCCTACTGAATGTCTGCATCTTGATCACGTTCTTACACAGTGTTTGGTTGTATATCAACATAGAAAAGGGCTTGTAAAGAAATGCATCGAACATGTCAGTATTTATCTTTATGTGATCAGGCTACCAGCAATTTCTCCTTTCAGTATCCATCTGTGTGTTCTGAGAAACAACTCAATGAACATGAATTCTTTCCAGGAACAGAGGATACAACAAAGACTTTTGTGTTTTAAGAAAAATTCACAAGAGATGAAAGCACGTCTCCAGCATGTCCTCAGAGACCTCCCCTGTGTGACAGAGGCTCTCACACCCCCGGATGGAGTTCCCGAAGGGGATTTGCAAAGCCTCCCTGTACAAGCATGAAGAGGGGGGTTTGGATTCCCCGAACTCAAAGTTGGATGAGGTAGCACATGCCTACCAAGAGATGGGAGACAGAGAGAATTCTTGTGGCAGCTCCTGGCCATCAGCCTGCCATATGTGGTATTGAACATGAGACCTGGCCTCGAACAAGGTGGCAGGTGAGGACGAACACCTGAAATTGTCTTCTGACTTCCACATACTTGCTCTGGCACATAC
The DNA here is from genome assembly GCA_902168325.1 of Peromyscus nudipes. Lineage (NCBI taxonomy): Eukaryota > Metazoa > Chordata > Mammalia > Rodentia > Cricetidae > Peromyscus > Peromyscus nudipes. Next base: position 37,394 of record CABHPH010161493.1, on the reverse strand, counting down.
ATGCATGTACACATACACATCACATACACATCATACGCATACATTAAAACAATGAATGAATGAATAAATACATAAAGCCACAGTGGTAATGGCAGTGGTAATTCTTGGTCAGCTGGAGGATGAAACTGCTTAATTATGATGAAACTTGGCTTCTGTGCTCCCTTCCTTCTTTGATACAGGGTCTTATATATCCCAGGCTAGTCTTAAACTCATTATATAGCCAGAGCTAACCTTAAACTTCTGATCCTCCTGCCTCCACCCCCTGGGCACTAGGATTACAGGTGCTCACCACCCTCGCTGGTTGCTGAGGATCAACCCAAGTATGATCATGCATGTATTCATGCATGCATCTACCAATTGAACCACATCTCCAGCTTACTGTGGGACCGTAGGAGACTTAAGCTTGAGAAGGAAAAACTTTTAGTTTCCTTCAGAGCTGCTCAACAGAGTGTCAAGAACACCCCTAAAGGACGGTGGTGAGGCTTAAGCAAGACAGTGCATGTGGTCGTTTGTTTTTCTTGTACATGCAATCGGGTAGCAGAGAGGGAGCAACTCTCGGGAGGGAAGGTTTGCTTGGGTCACAGTTTGAAGGAACACTGTATTAAGGGAAGGCATGAAGAGCAGCCGGAGCACAAGGGGGCTGGTTACGCAGTGTCTGCAGTCGGGAAGCAAAGAGAGGACAGCAGCTCTGCTGCTAGAGGTTCACAACCTTCCAAATCAGGAACCAGCTGAAGACTGTGTAAGTGTTCAAACACGTGGGCCCACAGGGCCATTTCACACTCAACCATAGGAAAGCCCGACTCGTGAGCATGTCGGCCTCCACGGTATGCAGCCACAGTTCTCAGCCTTATCCCCTGGCCTTCCACCCCACGCTGCCTCCCACTTCCATCCACAACACAATCCAGTCCCCAAGGAAGAAAAAAAAAAAAAGCAGTGGTTTAGTGTGGCTTCACTCTGTGAAAAGAATTGTTTCTAAGACTCAATGGGCAAATGACTGAACCCTCAATAAATAACTTACCTTCAACCTACATGCTTTGCTGTTCCTCCTCTCCTCTCCACCCGCTCTGTTTCTTCTTATCTTCTTTTTATTGTTGTCTTAATTTTTTGTTACTTTCCCAGCATGGAAACCCCCTCACAAGTCTGATAGGCCTAGAAGTTGACTTAAGATACATTTTCATTTGTGCTTGAGCAATCTGCTAGGCAACACATGATCTGCACTCTCCAGATACAGTCAAGAGTAAAGAACCCATGGACATGTCAGTTTTGCACATCACATTTTAGGGGATTTTTGTTGTTCCCTACACCTTATACCATGGAGGAGAGTCAAATGGCACACTTAATTTTTAAAAGTTCTTTACAATTAATTAAAAATTACTGATCTTTATTACTTCTTTGGACGATGTCATACATGTATACCGTGTATTTTGATCAGGTTCTGCCCCCCCCTTGCTCTTTTTCACATCCCTCCCAGAGCAGTCTACTTTAAAATCCATTCCTATGTGGGGCTATCAACTCGTATAGAGTCTGATTCAAACTGCATTCGAAGGGCAGAGAGAAAGTTCTGAGGAAGCCACCGAGCTGGGACGCAAAGTTTAGTTTTGTTCTTGGGGGGCGCAAGGTTGACTGCTCCTCGGGGCAGATCCATGAAGACAGTGAACAGCTATACCCTTCCCGCCCTTGCTCTGGGTTGCTGTAACTTCTCTCACGGTGTTTCAGGGTTAAGTGGCATGTATGAGCCACGGAAAATTCCTTTGACCCCAGGGCTGAGCAATGGAAGGGCTGTGCCACAGGCTGCCGCCTTCCAAAATAGAACCAGCAGAGATAAGCGTCGTTAAATCACGCCGTCATCCCCGAGTCTCCAGGGGCTTCAGGGACCACGGTGGCAATAGGCAATAATTATGGTCTGTGCAGAGAGGGGCCACATTTTAATTTAATCTTACAAAAACCAAGCTAAAGCTTCCTCTTTTTTGTTGTTGTTTTGTTTTGTTTTTCAAGACAGGGTTTCCCTGTGTAGTATTGGTGCCTGTCCTGGAGCTCGCTCTGTAGACCAGGCTGGCCTCGAACTCACAGAGATCCCTGGCTCTGCCTCCCCAGTGCTGGGATTAAAGGAGTGCACCACCACCACTCGCCTGGGACTCTTTAACTTAATCACATTTTTAAAAAATGAAATGATCCTAGTTGGACATACTATTTTATTCAAGGTGTTGAGAATGATTTTTATGATTTAAAAAAAAGTATAAATATGGCTTGACGGGAAGTACTCCAACTTAAAATGTGATGCAGAGTTACTATGTATGTGGAGGGTTGTCTGTCACCCAAATGGCCGTGATTCTGGAAAAGGTAAAATTATTGTCGACAAAAACAGTTAACTGAACGACTTTGACACTTGAAATGTATTAGATTCTACTTTGATCGTTGTTTTTCTTCCTCTTTCCCTTTATGGCTTGTGACCATTAGATGGCGCTATGCAATTCCAAATAAGAAAAAACGCCGGAAATTCTAGGCTGCACGGGAGTCACAGGCGTTACTAGTTAACCTTTTCGTGCTATTGTCTCAACGAAGACATAGACGTTTTAATTTGAACACAAAGTTTCCAGTATTTCATGGCATATTTAACAGAAACCCAGAACGATCACACAGTCTCAGATGAGGTTTAAAAAAATTTCTTCCGGGAGACACTAGAACAATGCCTCTCTAAGCCGACTCCCTAGTCTTGGGATCACGTGTTCCGCTCCCTCCCCTTCTGAGCTCTGTGCTGGTGACTTTTTACAGAGGTTGATAGCTTGTGTGGTTTAGCCAAATCCTGTCACCCTGAGGTTTTTACCATTCAAAGCAACAACTTGCGAAGAGGGTACAAGTTCATTTATCAAGTGTCTGGAGGTGAACTCCGAGCTTTGGAAAGACTAGAACTGGTTGGCTTTGCTAGGAACTGACCCTCAGAGGTAACTTCTTTCACCCTCACCTGTACCAGTTAGTGGAAGATGCTGTACTGAAAGTTTCCCCCTAGACTTCATCCCCTAGGTACCACTCACTGCATTATGATGCCTGAAGTCTCCCTGTCCCCCCTCATCTCAAGTCTAGTCTCCATTCACTCCAGAGCTCTGCACCAGGTATATGGCTTCTCCTCCCACAGCTCTCTGAACAGCCTGACTCTCTGCGGCCAGGACTGCATAACCTCCTTGGTGTTGATGTTTCCCACTCTGTATCTTCAGTCCAAGGGTCACTTCTTCCACTTGGAAGTCCCTGGGCATTCTGGAGGTTCAGTCATTTGAAATGAGACTCATGCATGAAACCCCCTGCCCCATGCTCTTCCTGTTTTTGCAGCCACCTTAGGCTGAGAGCTGAGAAGCAAGTACCACCTTCTCCTTGTACCCCAGTATGCACACGGTTCCAGGTCTGCCCACCCTACAGCTCACCTGCCCCCTATCTGTTGGCATTTACTCTGTGTTATCCAGGTCATGGATCAGGTCACGTGGATGATAAGTGGTCGAATGTCTGCTGGGTTTGGGTCTCACAACCCACTATAGCCAGTGCGATCTTGTATAATACACGTGTTGTGTCTGGCACCCGACAGAAACCCCTGATGGCCTCTTGCCTTGACAGATGTACACTCCTTAACTGTAAGGCACTGGGCCAGCCCTACCCCTCTGGCCCCAGCTCTTCTGCCTCTACACTCTGTTGTAGGACAAGCCTCAGCACTTTCAAGCAGTTTGCTCTCTCCAGACTCCACACATGTCTCCTGGTTTTCCATTTCTAGCTTTCCCCTCCCTGCTCCATTTCCTGTAGAGGAAGGTCCCACAACCATCTCTACTTAGGTAGGGTGGGTTCTCAGAGGCCCTCGGGACCCTCATCACACCGGGCTGTAGCTGTTGTAGGCTGTTTATTCTTCTGACTAGGAGAGGCACATCTACCCTGCTTGCCATACCCTCGCCATAGAGCCTAGTGTTAAACACGCAGTAGGTGCTCGATAAATACTTATCGTACGGCTGAAGACCTGCCTACACCATCACCAGTCCCCACAGTCTCCTCTCTACTCATTAAAAATATTTGATTTTGCCTGGCAGTGGTGGCGCACGCCTTTAATCCCAGCACTTGGAAGGCAGAGGCAGGCGGATCTCTGTGAGTTCGAGGCCAGCCCGGTCTACAGAGTAAGATCCAGGACAGGCACCAAAACTACACAGAGAAACCCTGTCTCAAAAAACAAAACAAAAAAAAAAAACAAACAACAAAACAAAACAAATTTATTTTATATTTGCAGTTCTGAGAACTTGAGGCTTGCATGCACAGATCAAGTGCCCCACTATGGAGCTACATGCCCCGTCCCTTACTCACTCTTTCTAAGCCAGGCAGACTGTCCTAGCTGATCCAGGTACATGAGACCACATCTGTGACGGCACTGGCACTTTCTATGGACCCAGTGGGAACATGCAGTTTCTGTGGACACCTTGTAAACCCTCCCCTCGGCCTGCACATCCTCCTTAGTGGCACTCTGATGGTGTTCACAGAACAATTTTCCTGTTTCTAAGAATCGTGCAGCAAATTGTGGTTAAGGCAGAGAAGAAAGTTTTTACTCGATTTGAGGGTTTAAGCTTTGTTTTGGTTTTCTAGCCCAAACCTTCCATTTTACTGCTTAAAAAATACCTTATTTAGAATTTAAGGGTTTGAAAACCTCAAACATTTATTTGGAAAGGAAAAAAACCCCTACCCTATCATTTGAGAGTGTCAAGGTCTGTGTTGAATGCACTTGCTGGACTTTCAGGTGGGCACCTTGGCCTCATTCAAAAACCTCAGGTACTTGAATTCATTTTTCAACAGTAAGCCTGAAAACTTTAGTTGCAAGCACATACTTTACAAGCAATTTGCACGCATCAATTCATTCTACGAGAGAACCTCTTGAAGTAGGGGCCATCGACTGTCGCTCCCATTGCGGAGACAAGAAAATCAGCATGCAAAGAGGTTTTTCAGCTTATCCAGCAATGAGGGGAGGATCTTGGTTTGGGCCTATGAAGTTGGTCTCCAAATCATGACCCTCATCTGCAACACAGAGAGCGTAACGGTGCCACGCTCTTTCTTGTTATTCCAACGGAGGCCGTGGTCTCATTTAATAAAACCCGAGGACCTGTTTCAACATGGTGCTTGCTACCTGTGGCTAAAAGGGAAGTCTATGTTCACAAACCCTGCTTCTCAGCCATTGCTGTCTTTCTCTCTTGAGGCAAACAGAGCCTCTCTCCTCTTCACAAGCTGGCAGCCATCTTCACCGCTGTTCCTGCTCATGGATCACTAGCAGCTAAGGTGTGTGTGTGTGTGTGTGTGTGTGTGTAGGATGTGTGTATGCATGTGTGTATGTATATATTTGCATATATGTGTATGTAGGTATGTGCATATGTATGTATGTATACATTTATGCATGTACGTATGAATGCATGCATGTGTGTATGCATATATACATGTATGTATGTGTATGCATGTGTGTATGTGTACGTATACCTGCATGTTTGTGTGTATGTGTATGTTTTATGCACACATGTATGTGCATGTATGTACGCATGCATATATATATACTAAGAAAGAGAACAGGGAGGCAGAGCATATACCCTCTTGGTGATTCTATAAGGATTACACTGGCTAGCTTTACTGGGGTTGGAAATGCTATTAATCTTTCAAAGAGTGGAGATTTTACCCGATTTTTATCTGTCTTCTCTTTTGTTGGTTTCTGCTCTTAATTATGTCCTCTTTTCTACTTATTTTGTGTTTAATTTGCTCTTTTCCATAGTTTTTAAGAGTATCCTTTTCTCCAATGTAAGCATAGATACTGAAATTTCCTTTTAAGAACTATGTTATCTATATCCCAAATTTTAGTATTTTTCCAAAAATCACTTGTGATTTTTTTTTTCTAACTCAAAAGTTATAATCATGTTGGGGAATTTCCAAATATTTAGGAAGTTTTTTGATATTTTATTTTGTTTTTAATTTTATCCTGTTATGTTCATTCACTCAAAGTTCTGTATTTATGTCTCAACACATGATGTTGGTAACCATCCTATATTCTCTTGAAAATGATACTTTTCTATAGATGCTAAATGAGGTAACTAAGCCTCATTATTTGGGTCAAACTGATCACAAAATTGCTCACACTGGGGCTGGAGAGACGGCCAAGTGGATAAGAGCACGGGCTGCTCTTACAGGGGACCAACCGAGATCCAGTACCCATCACCCATCACATGATAGCTCACAATCACCTCTAACCCCAGTTCCAGGGGACCTGATGCTCTCTCTGGCCTCCGTGGGCACCCGACCTGCACGTGGCACATAGATATACATGCAGGCAAAGTACTCACACACATGAGATAAAAAATTAAAAATTGTTTAAGTCATTCATATCTGTATCCATTTTAGTGTAGCTGTATACATTATAGAGATGCATTAAAATAACTCAGCTACAATTACGGATTTGGACATTTGTGTCTCATTTTCTTTTTTTTTTTCTTTTTACTTTAAGTACTTGAAGGCTGTCTTAGTTAGGGTTACTGTTGCAGTGATGAAACACCACAGCCAAAGCAGCCAGGGAAGGGAGGGGTTTATTTGACTTTCACTTCCACATCTCTGCTCATAATTGGAGGAAGTCAGGACAGGAACTAAGCAGGTCAGGATCCTGGAGGCAGGAGCTGATGCAGAGGCCATGGAGGGGTGCTGCTTACTGGCTTGCCCTTCCTGGCTTGCTCAGCCCGCTTTCTTATAGAACTCAGGATCACCAGCCCAAAGGCTTTCAGTTACACACTTAATAATTTCTGTCTTCATGACACCATAACCATTTTCATTGAAGAATGTCATTTTTCAAATCTGACAATTGTCTTTGATTTGAAATATACCATGTGTAATATAATGTTATCATACAAACATCTCTCAGTTCCTTAGATTAGCATAATCTGTTTTTTTCCTTTTACTCTTAACCTCCTTTTTGGGTCTTTGAGAAGTATTCTATACAGAAGCATTTAATCAAATCCAGATTTTGTTTATCCTTATGATCCTTTCCTTTTCTTTAGCTCAGTTTAGTTCATCTATATCTAATATATTATTGTTATGCTGGACTTGTCTACCACCTTGCCATTGATTTTTTGTTTGTTTTCTTTTGTTTTTCTTTTCTCATTTCCTCCTCTCTTGTCTTAATAAAATATTACAGCATGCACAAGACCTGCACAAGCGTCAAGACAGACAGAATCCCAGCATGGCAGGGCAGGTGGGCAAATTGAGCAATTGGCATTTGATAGCTTCTGGGAGAGAGATGGATGGTTTTCTTTAAGAGTGTGTGTTAGTCAGGGTTTCTGTTGTTGTTGCTGAACACCATGACCAAAACAACTTGGGGAGGAAAGAGTTTATTTATCTTACACTTTGAGGTTACAGTTCATCCCCAGTTACCTGGAGGCAAATACCACTAAAGAGCTGGAATTTAAATTAGTAGACAACTTTGTCTTGTTTCTGATTTTAGTGGAATTGCTTGAGTTTCTCTCTATTTAATTTGATGCTGGAAATTGGCTTGCTGTATATTGCTTTTATTATGTTTAGGTATGTTCCTTGTATTCCTGATCTCTCCAAGACCTTTATCATGAAGGGATGTTGAATTTTGTCAAAGGCTTTTTCAGCATCCAAGAAGATGACCATGTGCTTCTTTTTTCTTTCAGGTTGTTCATATGGTGGATCACACTGACAGATTTTTATATGGTGAACCATCCCTGCATCCCTGGAATGAAACCTACTTGGTCATGGTAGATGATCTCGATGTGTTCTTGGATTCGGTTTACCAGTATTTTATTGAGTATTTTTGCATCTATGTTCATGAGTGAAATTGGTCTATAATTCTCTTTCTTTGTTGAGTCTTTGTGTGTTTAGGTATCAGGGTGACTATGGCCTCATAGACAGAATTTGGTAATGTTCCTTCTGTTTCTATTTTGTGGAATAATTTGAAGAGTATTGGTCTTAACTCTTCTTTGAAAGTCTGGTCAAAATCTGCATTAAAACCATCTGGCCCTGGGCTTTTTTTTTTTTTTGGTTGGGAGAATAATTCTATTTCCTTAAGGGCTATAAGTCTATTTAAACATCCTTAAACCATCAGGGAAATGCAAATCAAAATGACTCTGAGATTCCATCTTACATCTATCAGAATGGCCAAGATCAAAAACACAACCACAGCTCATGTTGGAGAGGATGTGGAGCAAGGGGAACACTCCTCCAATGCTGGTGGGAATGCAAACTTGTGCAGCCACTTTGGAAGTCAGTGTGGCACTTTCTCAGAAAACTGGGAATCAACCTACTGCAAGACCCAGCGACACTGCTCTTGGGCAGATACCCAAAGAATGCACAATCATACCATAAGGACACTTGCTCAGCTACATTCATAGCAGCTTTATTTGTAATAGCCAGAACCTGGAAACAACCTAGATGTCCTTTAACTGAGGAATGGATAAAGAAAATGTGGTACATTTACACAATGGAGTACTACTCAGCTGTTAAAAAAACACCAGGAAATTTGAAGGCAAATGGATGAAACTAGTAAAAAAATCATCCTGAGTGAGGTAACCCAGACTGAGGAAGACAAACATGATTTGTACTCACTCCTAAATGGATATTAGCTGTAACACAAAGGATAACTATGCCATAATCTACAGACCCAGAGAGACTAGTAATAAGGAAGCTTTATTGGGGGACACCAAGATCTCCCTGGGGAGGGGAAATAGAAGGAATTTATTGAGTGGACTGAGGGCAGGTGGGGATGGGAACATGAGCCATCAGGTTGGGGGGGGTTGGAGGGTGCTGAAAGAGACTACTGGGAAAGGGGAGGTGTTTCAGAGTCAGGTAAAAACCTGGTGCAGGGGAATCTCCCAGGGATCTACAAGGAAGACCCCAGCTTAGACTCCTAGCAATAGCAGATACGTAGCCTGAACTGGCCATCTCCTGTAACTAGATTGGTGCCTAGCCCAACTGTCATCCAGCAACTGATGGAAACAGATGCAAACCCACAGCCAAACTTTAGGTGGAGTTCGGGGAATCCTGCAGAAGAGGGGGAGAAAGGATTGTAGGAGCCAGAGGGGTCAATTACTCAAGGATCATAAGAAAACTTGCAGAATCAACTAACCTGGGCTCATAGGGGCTCACAGAGAATGAACCGACAACCAGGGAGCCTGCATGGGACTGACCTAGGCACTCTGCATATATGTTACGATTGTGTAGCTTGGTCCTCTTTTGGGACTCCTAACAGTGGGAACAGGGGCTGTGTCTGACTCCTTTACTGGCTTTTGGAACTTCATGCTGGTTTGTCTTGCCCAGCTTTAATACTTTTGGGGAGGTGCTTGATCTTACTGCAACTCAATATACCATGTTTTGTTGATACTCATGCATGGGAGACCTGACTTTTCCTAAACAGAAACAGAGGAGTGGATTGGGGGTGGGAACAGAGGGAGTGGGGTGGGGGAGGGATGGAAGGAGAGGAGGGAAAGGAAACTGCAGCCAGGGTGTAAAACAAATAAATAAATTTATTTTAAAAATTATACCTTGGGTTGGCGAGGCGGTTCCTGTGGGAGTCTATGAGAGTCCAGCTCCAACCTGCTCCCACTTTTCAAGGGTTCTTGGGTGGAGGAGAAAGGAATGAGGAAATAATAGACAGAAAGGTAGAAAGAGACAATAAGAAAGACAGAGACACAGGATCGCTTCGGGAGGGCCCTGGGTCAATACCCAGTCACTCTGAGCTTTATTCAAAAGGAGGGCTTTTTATAATATGCCAAGGGGATAGGCAAAAGGCCTCCCCCTTGCAAAATCAAAGCATACCATATAGCCAAGTGTAGACCCTTCCAAACACCTGGTCACCACACCATGGCAAAATCATCCTATTATGCAGCCTTGCTGGGTAAAGCAAGCTCGGATTCTCTGACCCTGAGTAAGGTCTCACTAGAGAGCTTCTGTGGGCCACCACAGGTTCAGTGGATAAAGGCACTTTCCTCCAAGCCTAATGCTGTGAGTGTGATGCTGTAACCCACGTAGTAGAAGAAGATAACTGACTTCTTCAGGTTGTCCTTTCCCATCCACATGTACTGTGGTGCATGTAAAGAAATACTATAAAAATGTTTAAAAGAATTTTAAAACAGTAAAATTTTATTAACTATGTCCTTCTTGTTATTATTATCATATATTTTAGTTCATCAGGAGCAAAAGGCCCTACAATAGATTACCTTTAAACAATTGGTTGTGTTGTGTATTGTGTGTATCCATATATACACATACATACACGCATGCATATGTATGTGAAGAAGTTATTTGTGGTGCTATTTATTTCTGTGGCTTGGGTTTCTCCCTGCTAGCATTTCCTGTTAGGCTAAATATTCTCCTACTCATTTTTCTTCCACTTTACTGTGAGTTCTCATTAAATCATTTCTCCAAAGTTATCTTGTATGGTTTTCATTTTAAAAAGATTTATTTTATTTTAACATTGTGTGTGTGCAAGAGTGCAGGTGTCTTCAGAGGAGTGCAGACCCACTGAATCCCTTGGAGCTGGGGTTGAGAGATGTTGTGAGCCCCCTGACGTGGTGCTGGGAACAGAACGTAGGTCCTCTGAAAGAGCAGTGTGCAATCGGAACTTCTGATATGGAATGCTGGGGTGGTGGTCATCCCATTTCATTCTCTTTCCCCTGTTCCTAATGAGATGTGAACTGTCATTCATAATATTGTTCTCCCCTGAACGTAATAGTTCTTCTGACCTCACCATTTGTACCTTATCTTTGTGTTTTAGACCTTTGTCAATGATATAGTTAGGTGTAGATTTTTGTTGTTATTGTGTGTTTGTACTCATTCTGCCTGGGAGTTTGCAGATTCTACCCTAGCCTCTCACACGGTTGGTTCTACAGTCTTTTCCCACCATGCCCACCAAGGATTCACTTGTTGAGTATTACTGTAGAAGAGTTATAAAGTTTAGCTTGTCTTACCTTCTTTTAAAATTTGTGAAGCTTTGCTCTATCAGGCTTTTTTTTTTTTTTAAATTACATGTCAGGGCAGCTCTATTTCAGGTTTTTGTTCTTGTTTTGTTTTGGAGGCAAAGTTTCACTATGTAGCTCAGGCTAGCTTCAAACTTAAGATCTGTCTCAGGATTTCTATTGCTGTGAAAAGACACTATGACCATGGCAACTCTTATAAAGTAAAACATTTAATTGGGGTGGCTGCCTACAGTTCAGAGGTTCAGTCCATTATCATCATGGTGGGGAGCATGGCAGCGTGCAGGCAGACATGGTGCTGGCTACATCTTGATCAGAAGGCAACAGGAAGTGGACTGAGTGTCACACTGAGGGAAGCTTGAGCTTTGAGAACTCAAAGCCCGCCCCCACAGTGACACACTTCCTCCAAGAAGGCCACACCTACTCCAACAAAGCCACACCTAATAGTGCCACTTCCTATGAGTTTATGGGGGCCAGTTACATTCAAACTGTCACAAGATCCTTCTGCCTCAGCCTCAAGAGTGCTGGGGTCCCCTCCTCCTCATTCTCCTTATCCACCTCTTCTTCCTCCTCTTCCTTTAATTCATTATTGTTCCTTCCTTGTCCTCCCTTCTTCCTCTGTAGATGTAACCAACCGTCTTATAAATAAGAAACACAGAACCAATGCAAAGAAGAAAGCCAAGAGGTCAGAGCTAAGAGCTAAAACCTTACCCTTCCTCCTGCAGTGGTCCTACCTCTCCGAAGGAGCCGCTACTTCCTGTGTTAAAGTCTTTATATAGTCTCTGTTCTGCCTTCTCATTGGTTGTAAACCCAACCACAGGACTGCCTCATCACGGCCTGTCTGTACAGACCTCCAGGTGTTCTATGGTTGGTATTGAGATTAAAGGCATGTGTATCCAATGCTGGCTGTATCCCTGAACATACAGAGACTTACCTAGCTCTGTCTACCAAGTGCTGTGATCACAAGCGTACACCACCACTGCCTTGCTTTCCTATGGCTTGCTAATAGCTCTGACCCCCAGGCAACTTTATTTATTAACATACAATTAACATTTTGGTACAAAAGAAAAATATCACCATATTCCTCCTTCTCTTCCTCCCCTCTCTCTTCACCCCCTCATACTGGGGATTTAACAAAAGGCCCCATGCATGCTAAGCACACACTCTATTACTGAGCTACACCCTAACCTACAAGAACTTTATTTCACATCTGTAGCAGGACATTGTTCTTGATGATTGTTTTGTGTTCTTAATCTGACCTTAATAATAATAATAATAATAATTATTATTTTGGTTTTTCGAGACAGGGTTTCTCTGTGTAGCTTTGCGCCTTTCCTGGAACTCGCTTTGGAGACCAAGCTGGCCTCAAACTCACAGAGATCCACCTGCCTCTGCCTCCCAAGTGCTGGGATTAAAGATGTGCGCCACCACCGCCTGGCGACCTTAATAATTATTAATTTAGATACAGGAGTACAGCTCCATGGTAAAGTGCTTACCTAGCATACGTCAGCCCTGGGTTCAATTCCCAGAGCTAAAAAAAAGTGGTTTACTGGAGTTCACCCAAACTATTGCAACTGATTTGTACAAATGATAATGATTAATAATTAATATAAATTACATCTGTGAAACTTATTTAACCAAACACTGAAAAATATTTGTTAAGAGTTTAGTGCAAAATTTGGGTGGAACAATGTGTATTTTAGAATGCTTCTATTTAAAAACTGAGATAAAGGGTCAGGGGCGACAGCTCAGTTGGTAAAGCGCTTGTGGGGTAAGTATGAGGCCCTGAGTTTGGATCTGAAGCAACCATATAGAAAGCCAGGTTTTGCTCTGCATGTCTGAAATGGGTCTTACTTACCCTTCTTTTGCTGTGAGGAGACACCTTGACCAAGTCAGCTTATCAAAGGAAGTATTTAATTCTGGGGCTCACCGTTCTAGAGGGTGAGAGTCCATGACCATCATGGTGCGGGGGAGGGATAGCAGCCGGTAGGCAGGCATGGTGCTGGAGCAATGGCTGAGAGCTTCCATATAACCCGGAGGCAGAGAGAGCCAACTGGAAATGCTGGAGGATTTTGAAACCTCAAAACCGCCTCACCCCAGTGGCACACCTCCTTCAACAAAGCCACACCCCCTAATCCTTTCCAAATACTTTCACCAACTGGGCCCTAAGTATTCAAACACAGGAGCCTATAAAGGTCGTTCTCATTCAAACCACAACACTAGGGGAATCAGGGATAGAAGGAGCTCTGGGGCATGCTGGACAGCCAGTCTAGCTAAATGGAGAAGTTCCGGGTTCAGTGAGAAACCCTGTCTCAAGAAAACAAACCCTGTTGGAGAGCAACAGGGGAAGACACCAGTGTCAACCTTGGATCTCCACACATGTATGTGAACCTGAACACACACACACACACACACACACACACACACACACACACACACGCACACACTCAAAAAGTGAGGCACAATGTTATTATTATAAGGCAAAATGTTCTGTGTAAATTGTGTTCTCTGGAATAAAAAAACTGTTACTTTCTTTGACAAAAAAAATCCTTTTTCACAATTAATAATTTAAATGACATATCAAAGGAAAATGCCAGAAACCAACTTGCTTGGAACTGTATGTTTTAGGACTGCTGATATAAATCATTGTGTCGGAACTGATGCATTTTGCCTTATTGCTTAACAAAGCATATCAAAGCAATGTAAACGATAATGTTGCTGTGTAAATCAGCCAGCGATAAGGGCTGCTGGGCAATAGTTTACTTGAGAGCAGAGTCTGGAGAGCTCAGGCTCCAGGTCCCGAGAACTCAGAGAAAGCGGAATACCAGTTTGATAAGCACTCGCCTTCCCATCCCAGCTTCTGAGCACTAAAAGAGCTTTGGTCCGGAGTTCTGTCAGCAAGCCTTCCCACACAATCAATCTTTCTGTGTGTTCTTAATTTTACTTCCTAGCCCATCTTCCTACTGAAATACTGCACATTATATATATATATATATATATATATATAAACATATAGGTATATTAAAATATATAGAAATGTACTTAAAAATATAAATTAATGATTTATTTTTATTTCATGTGCATTGGAGTTTTGCCTGTATGAGTGTGTTGAATCCCCTACAATTGGAGTTACAGACAGTTGTGAGCTGCCATGTAGTTGCTGGGAATTGAACCGGGGTCCTCTGGAAGAGCAGCCAGTGCGCTTAACCACTGAGCCATCTCTTCAGGCCCATTTAAAAAATCTTTTATCTTAAGACTATTATCCCATGCACTTATTTTCATGTCAATTATAACATCTTTTTATAGATATTAATAGGGACAAAAATGCAGCTAGGCAATTTTTAACCTAAAAAATATAATCATAACACATTGACTCTTTAGCTACTATTATGAAAATGGACGAAAACGAAGAGAAACAGCTTGTGCATTTTCATGGAATCGCAGATGCTGGAGCCGTATCACTGCCTGCCACCCGTTATCTCAAACGGAGCCCAAGCTTTTAAAGTTATTTCCTAACTAATGTTAACAACCCCAGGTGTTTCCTGATTTCGGTTGTTCTGACTCTGAAAAAAAAAAAAAGAGTAACTCAGGGAAACGTGTAAAATTCCTTTGTGAGCTTCCTTTCTGCGTATCAAGCCCATGTTTCAGCTTAGTGTGCTGGGTGGCGATTTTTGTATTCCCATGCCCGTGTTGTCCTTGAGCTTACCATGTCCCTTTCTTGTGATAGTCACCAGAGTTCTTCTCCCTTTGACGTCCTGTTATTGCACTGTGCATGCCTCTGTGGTTTGCCTTTGACTCACATTTGGTGAGTATGGTTAGACTAAGAGAATATGGGATTTCAGCCGCTCCCTCTGACTTGGTGGGTCTCTGAACGGCTTTTAGTCTGCGGTGTGGTCTTCCTTACCTGAGGGCACATGGCACTGAACGTAATGCCGTGAGGGTGACATGGGTGGAAGGAAAGAGCGCTCTCAGGAGGCAGGGATTCGTAGCACTTTGATGAGTCTGCCTCCTTCAAATGAACTCCAGTTTCTCACTTATTTCTGTGGACAGGTATGATTTGTCCAACTCAGCCGGCATCTTTGGAGGATGCAAACCCATGGTGCTTGAATGCCATTGCCTCTGGTGTTCAGAAGGATCACGTTGGCTTGTTAAACACTGTCCACGGTGCCAGTTACTGGGTCATCCAACTCCCCCTGCCACTCTGAAAGTGTTGGCAGAAATGACCTCCGAGTGGTGTGCCAGCTTAATGCAGTGGTTCTCAACCTTCCTAATGCTGCAACCTTTTAATACAGTTCTTCATGTTGTGCCCCCCACCATAAAATTATTTCATTGATACTTCATAACTGTAATTTTGCTATTGTTATGAATTGTAATGTAAATATCTGATATTCAGGATATCTAATATGCAACCCTTAGGGGGGTCACCACCCATAAAATCCCAAAGGACGAAAGCCTCAATTCTGAATTTTATCTACTTATTTAAGTTTGGTCACAGTTTTTTTTGTTTTGTTTTTGTTTGTTTGTTTCATCTTTTAGACAAGGTCTTGCTCTGTAGACCAGACTGGACTGGAACTCACAAAGATCCACCTGCCTCTGCCTCCTGAGTGCTGGGGTTAAAGGTGTGTGCCACCATGACCAGCTTTGCTTGTTTTAGTGTGTGTGTGTGTGTGTGTGTGTGTGTGTGTGTGTGTGTGTATTGTGTGCATGGGTGCAGGTGCCTGAAGAAGCCAGCAAGTTCAGATCCTCTGGAGCTGGACCACTCAGTGTGGTGCCGGGAAACAGGTGGTCCTCTGGATGAGAGGAACAGATGTTCTTAACTACTGAGCCATCCTTCCAGCTACCCAACCAAGAGTTCTAAAAGAGGTGACAGACAAGCAGGACTTTGGAAGATTTCAACATAGGACTGCCTCTTGGCCAGTTATATAGGCTTTTATTTATTTATTTATTTTTAGTTTTGATGCCTGTCCTGGATCTCGCTCTGTAGACCAGGCTGGCCTCAAACTCACAGAGTTCCACCTGGCTTTGCCTTCTGAGTGCTGGGATTAAAGGCTTGCACCACCACTGCCCAGCTTAGACTTTTTGTTGTTGCTGTTTTATTGTTTTGCCATGAGAAAGATGATGGGGTTTGATGTGAAAATTTCACACTTAAGATTTCAAGGGCAGGAGTCTGCTACACATTCCTATTATGAACTATAAGCTCTAGGAACAGGGCTCAATTTGCGACTTTAATTACTAAAAACAAGAAAATATTCAAGTTTTACCTGAAAGATGACAGGAAATAATTAAAATTTAAAATGATCAAAGTTGGTCTTATTGTGATTTGTGTGCAGTATTAGGAATTTTAATATGAGCTCAAAACCCTTTATTAAACTGCTAAAGTTTTCATTACAGAAAAAAAAACACAAAATAGAGATAATTGAAGAAGATCCCTCTAGCATTATAAACACAAAGTTACTTTCTGTTTACCAGGCACTATTCCAAGTACACAGAATAACTTCTAGTGTAGATGGGAAAAGTAACATCCAGTAAAGCTAGGCAGAGCCTAAATTCCTACTGTTGGGATGGGCTACCGGAATCTACTCATGGCCTGTGACAACCACTGTTCACAGTTAGGGCTACACCCTTCCAAAATGACAACACATTACCTGTACATATTTCCTGTCAAGTAGGATTCAGGTGAATTGTATCATTTGGTATACAGTTTTGTTAACTACAGATCATGAAAAAATTTAAGATGGCTAGTGTGGTAAGAAAACAGTTGTGGCTTTATCCTGGTGAAGGCTTTCAAGTGAAGCTTTCCCGTTCACACTCAAGTGACTTTGATGGTACAATTTATCTGAATTAATGAAAAACATTTTGTGTGTTAAATTTTATCACTATGAAATGGTTCAATCAAAGTGTATGTGTGTGTGTGTGTGTGTGTGTGTGTGTGTGTGTGTGTGTTTGTGTGTGTGTGTGAAGGTTCTTTTAAATGACCTAAATGTAATTCTGGAGACCTTAACATCCAAGTATGATGGTGTTGGCCAGAATGGAATTAGTGATTATGTGGAGAGTCACTGAGCGGACCAGAGAAAAGCCAGTGAAAGATGAGGGTGTCAGTAGATCAGGTGGGCATTTTTCTTTCCGAGGTTTCTCACACAAGTGACACCAGCTAATAAGTTGGTTGATACTTGCAGTTAATAACCATGTGACTTGTTAATGGATTGGAACCCAACCAGACAAGTTACTGG
Organism: Peromyscus nudipes; assembly: GCA_902168325.1. Lineage (NCBI taxonomy): Eukaryota > Metazoa > Chordata > Mammalia > Rodentia > Cricetidae > Peromyscus > Peromyscus nudipes. Next base: position 20,188 of record CABHPH010161493.1, on the reverse strand, counting down.
GACAGGCTGACCAGAGGCTGTATTAATAACAGGTTTAGAGAAAAATGATTAATATTTTAAGTCATGTTCACTTGCTTCTTTCACAAATACCTTTTTTTATGTGCCAAGAAAAAATGTTAAAAAGCGAAGACATATAGTAAGTTTTACATTTTAATTTGAAGGGAGATTCTTGCCTTACATGACATGCTTTGATTTCTAGTTGTTATTATGCACTTGGAGACAAGAAGTTTGGGGCGACTACATGCAATTAGCTTTGACTCCCCTAAACGATTTATCTTTTTATTGTACATGAAATATGTTTTCTTAATTGAGAAAACTATAATCAGGCTTTTATGAGTCTGTTTCTTAACACAGTGTCATAAAGTTTTCCAGGGGTGACACCCAACCTCTAGAAACGCAGGCAGACAGTTCCAAATGTACCAGTCCAATCTTGGTAGATTCAGCTGGGTGAGTTATGTCAAGAAGAAAATTGATCATGAGAGAGATTTGCATTTGTTCTCGTAGGCACATCAAATATTTAGCCTCACTTGATTTTCCTGTTTGGAAACCCAACAGAAGTGTTTTATGGGGCTGCAGCTCTTGATCACCGGGCTAGGACACAGCACACAGTGTCTCTAGCTTGATTCTTCTTTAGGGACTAGTTTGCATGGTCTGTTCTGCTCTCCGTCTGGGGACCCGTCTTACTGGAGTTGGATTTTAAGGCTCTTCCTTCTGTGTCCTCAGAGGACATGGAGCCTGCCTGCTCTTCCAGGACGTCTCCTTTCACACTTCCTTTCCTCTTTCCTCTTTCCTCATGGACTGTTTATCCTTGAGACACCCGAGCTGACTATCGTATCGGGACCCCTGGGCTAACAAGTCCAAACCTCTCTGATCTCACTGTTCTGCCCAGCCTCCACTTTACCTCAGCTCATCCTCCGTAGTCATTCCCTGTATTCACTGTCACATTCAGCGACTTCACATTGCCAGACCTAGAGGTGGGGCTTTTTACTCATTCCCTATGATATGTGTATCACTTTTCGATATGAAGCTAGTGTCTTCTTCCATTCTGAGAAATGTTACTGTTTCTGTGAAATATCTATCATTTTCTGTTCTTTTTGGAACATTCAGAAGTAGGACATCGTGGGCCCTCTTACTTAGATGTACCTTTGCATGTTTAGAACTGGATACGGAACAGCCCTGAATTGACACCCCACCCCACCCCCCACCCCCGCCATTCCACTGCGTCCTGCCTGTGGAGAATCTCCTTCTTTGCCTTGTACTCAGAACCATCAGTCGTTAGTTCTCTAACCTGTTATGGGTTGGAATCACTCCAGCATGGGACTTAGGCATGCATTTAAAAAAACAATGAAATGGGTCAAAACCTAGCTTAACCATGTATTAACTATGATCAAATTCATGTAACTCTTTTGACCCTGGATTCCTTTTTTGTGAAGCACCGAGTCTAGTAACACTGTTATTGTTGTCATGGGGATAAAACAAAGTTTGTCAAGTGTCTTGTTAGGAAGGCAGATACGCAACACATCATAACATGGCAGCCAATATCATGGCCAAAGCGCACCACCCTCCCAGCAATGGCTCATATGCTTTATGTGATTTGGTTGGTTTATCTTCAGAACCTTTTGAGATGAGTACACGTATTACTTGCTCATAAGCACAACAATCTGACATCTGTTTTCATTTATTTTGCAATATAATATTTTATTATATATATTTTGTGTACTTTATAACTATTTAAATTTCATGGTTTAGTTTTAAATGTTATTTACCCTGGGTTTTTTGCTGTTAATTATATGTAGTTTTAATAGCTGGATGGTAGCCCATTGAGTTGTTACTCTAGGATTTACTTACACATCCAAGTATTACTAGATGTTTGCAGTATAAGACCCAGCTTTAAATTCATTGATGTTTACTGTCAGATCGCTCCCCAAAGGCTGTGACATCTTAGAGTAACACAGAGTAAGTTTTGACCTGGCTGTGACATTTGCTAAGTTCTCTGATTCTATTTTAAAAGTAGAATGAGCATTGTGTGAAACTTTCCTTAAGGAATCAGAAAATTTGCAGCGGTTCAATCAACCCAGCAGCTCATAATAAAAAATAAAAAAAAAAGTGTGCTAGGAATCACAGACAGAGAAACCCAGTTACTGTACTAGTAGTCACAGGAAAAGGTCCTTCATTTTACAAAGCCTGCGTAGCACAGATTTCCAAGTGGCCACACAGATATGACTCTATTACACTGGTTGCTTTATTGCATTATATACATGTAGTGATCTGGGTGGGATGCACAGACATAAAGGGCCTTCCTTCTACATTAGGGCCAGATCTGGCTAAAAGCTGTTAAACAGGTGAGGCTTGGGGTTAACAGACAGTCCCCTCTCACAGAGACCTTGGACCTGTCTAGTGTCTCCTGGAAACCACACGGCTTCCTGGAGATGGACTTGAAGATGCTGGGAGGGAAATCTTGGCTCTGCCAGGGCTGCCAAGCTATGAATCTGGGAAGTGGGAGCTGTGGGTGGCTGTCTCCACTACCGAAGGAGGAAATCAGGAAGGCAATCAGAGAAGCAAAGGCCAGCGAAGTGGCTCAGCACTGCAGAGGCAGAGGCAGGTGGATCTCTGTGAGTTCGAGGCCAGCCTGGGCTAGGTAGAGAGTTCCAGGCCAGCCCAGGCTACATAGGTCAGGCCACCCTGTCTGAAAATGAGGGAGAGAGAGGAGAGAAGGCACAGTGTGTGATGAGAGAGAAGAGGAAGCTAAGAAAGCATGTGAGTGCACTAAGAAACAGTTTGACTAATACCGGAGGTGGCCTGTACTAACTATCTCACTCTAATGTGTGACTTTAATCAGACAATTATAGCCAGAAGACTAAACACAAACACAGATGCTTCTCTCCCTCTTGAGCCAATGTCTGACTGTATTCTCCAGGCTGGACTTGAATTTGGGTTTAGGTCATCCGGAATCCACCTCAGCCTTCCCTGTAGCTGGGTCTAGAGGCACCATGCTACCATGGGTGCTCAGCTAGGACCTTCTTTTAAAGCAAGGTCCATCCCTTCATTCCTCCCACATTTTCGGGGCTGGGTGATCTCTCTCGGGTCTCGTCTTGCTACTCTCTAAATGTTCTCTCCTCTTCTTCAGTGCCCTTTCTCCTCATTCTGACCAAAACTTGTGGTATTATCTCACAATCTTTACCTCTTCATGTTTTTTTTTTTTTCCACCTCAACCCACATGGGATGGTCTTCTGCCGCCTTCCCCCTACAGAAACAGCACAAAGATCCCCAAACCCTGTCCACTGCCAAAAACACTGGGCACATTTCCTCCGTGCTTATGTGAGTCCCGCATCATTTGACATAGGCACTCTTCTCTGTTTGAACCTTCTTCCCTTTGGTTTCCACAATACTTGTCCACAACACCCTCTTGCCTCCCCCTCCTTTCTTACCGGCTTCTTGGCACCCCTGCTCTCTTCTCCTCCACCTACAAATGTGGGGCTTTCTGAGGAGCTCTGTCTTTGTTCTTTTTATTTCCCACGCTGCACTCTTCTGGTCTGTTTCCGTATAGCAGAACCTCAACCTGTATCCTGGCTTCCATTACTCTCTGTGTACCTTGGCTCCTAAATTTATGTCTTCAGCCCAGACTGTCCCTTGGAGTGTCACAATCGCCTAGCCAATCGCCCAGGTTCAGATTTCCACTTAAATGTATCAAACATACATCAAACTCGACAAGTTTCAAATTGAACTCTTCATCTCCGCCCACAAATCTTTTCTCTCCAGCAGTATCTTAACTCCTTAATGGCTCCCCAGTGGATCCAGTAGCTTAAGCCGCATTCTGCCAAGTCACCCAGATGCTTTTCTTTCCTCATCCCTTCTGTTTAATCTAGCTCCCAGACCTGTCAATTCGACCTCCTTAATCTGTCTCCAATTCATCTATGTACCTCCATCTCCATTAACACCTGAAAATCCCAGTCAACAGCAACCCCCTCACAAGACCCATCTCCACCCAGGCTTGTTCTTCCAATATCTTGGCCACGCGGCCCAAGAAATATTTTTAAAACATAAATCTCATCCTGCCTTGGCTCTGCCTCACGGGCTTCTAAGGTTGCCCACAGGGAATGTCCACACTTTCTCCTGACTCCCCTCCCCTAGTCTGGCTGTGTGGCCACCTTTTCAGGATAATCTTACCTTCTTGAGTCTCCAGCTTCCCAGTGCTCTCTGTTCCCCAGATGGGTCAAACCACGCTATTTCTCAGAGTCTGACCCAATCCTGCTACTGCTTACTTCCACAGAGGACCCTCCCTACCCATCCACAGGGATCACATGGGTCAGGGCCCTTGGTCTTTTCCTTCTCTACACTTGCCACATATGGCGTTTTCTATTTGTTGTTTCTAGGCCCCACAGGCAGGCGTAGCAGGCGCTTGGCTGTTATGTGCACGGCCCACCCTGGGGCCTGATACGACGACTACGGAATGTCTGGTGGTCCTCCAACCCCAACCCCGGGTCAGCTGGGTAGCTCCTCTTCATTTGGGGACGGTCTTCTTAAACTGCCAAAGCTGAACAGCAGCGGCAAATCCTTCAGCGGTTCTGAAGGCGAGCCAGCTCTTTGGACGAGTCAGGGAGTCAGGTCCAGCTCTTTGGGGGAGGTGACTCACTGGGCAGATCTGACCTCTTACCTAGGAGTTCCTCCAGCGTTTGCTAGCATGCCTGACAGAGCTCTGCCTGAACTGAAGTGACCTGCTACATCCTTGCCCCACTCTGTCAGGAAGCCTTGGTATTTCCAGGAGAGGTCCTTCCCATCAGCCTATTGTTCTCGCTTTCATCCTACAGTGGGAAGCTGCTGCTGGTGAGGTCTCAATACACTAGTGTGAAATGGCCGAGAACCTTCTCAGAGAGCCAGTCTAGGCTCTAGAAAGGGGACTACAAAGGCCAACCTGGTCCATAAGAACCAGTAGGGTAAGAGTGCCATCAAGTATCTAAAGAATAGCCTAGACTTTATGGGAGACAAATTGGTTGTGGCTGGCCCTCGGGGAGCAAGCTTTCTGGTAGAGTGGATTAGACCAAAATAATTTTCCTAGGGGACAAAACCTGCAAGGAGCCCTGAGATGAGTAAGTTCGGAGTCTGCCCACTCCGACAGTAGTAACCTAAAGTGTTCCTAGAAGAGGTAGATTCTAAGGCCCCTGTGCGTCAGGGTGGTGCATGTGAACACTTTCTGTCCTTACGATGCAGGACTGGGTGGACCAGTAACCGCCTCTCGCGGAGGAAGGGACTTATTATATACCCTGACCATGTCTGTCTCCAGCAGAACCAACCTTTCCTGCTCTTTGTGCAGGGACACACCTCTCCGAGGAAGGAGGAGCACAGGATTTCCATCATTATCATTGCCCTATTAAAAAAAAACACAAACAAAACAACTAATTACTCTCTGCAGGAAAGGCGCATAAACAGGATGAGTCTAAGATGAACCTTGGGATGAGCCATCTTTGTAAAGATTAGGAAAAGCTACCTCCCCATCATGCCCCCGCCCCTGGCCAGGGCTCTCGCCACCAAAGGGCAGTGGCTCCAGGCCACCGCTTAGGGTGGGAGGTAGGGCTCCCTGCTGCTGATCTTCCGCATCCTCCCGGCTTGCCAACTCTCTGGGTTTGTCTGCCAGGCCTCAGGTGTTTGTTGGCGGTCGACCACGAATTCTTTCTTTTTGTCCAGCCTCTTAGGGCAGCCCCCAGCCCGAAACGCTCCTTCAACCTGGCAGCCAGAAGCAGGGATCCCGGAGCACTCAGGGCCCGGGCTGCCTGCGTGGGGCGCGGACCTCCTCCAACGGGTGCACCCCAGCACCCACCTTGCAAGGCCGGGCTGCCGGCGGCGCGCCACGCCCCCGGGGTCCGGAAGGCGCAGCAGCCCGCGCCCGGCTTCTGAGAACTTAGAGCCTGGTGGCGTGCGGCTCGGGCCGGGGATGCGGCGGCGGCTGCTTCCTGGTTCGCAGCAGCTCACCGAGTGGGGGAGAGCGTGAGCCCGAGGAGGCGGGGGCAGGAGGAGCGGGCGGAGGCGGGGGCAGAGACGCCAAGGCTGGAGCTAGCCGGACGGGTCGCTCCTGCTCTCCGGGGAGACGATCTGCGCGGCCCCGGAGAAGGGGCGAGCCCCGCGCGCTCCATAGGGACGGTCGGGAACCCACCAGCCCACCAAGGGCTCGGAGCCCAGCTCCCCTCCTTTCCACCTCGAGAGAAAGGGCGGGAGGGAAGGAGGGGAGGGGAAGGTCCCTTAGAGGAGGCGGAATGGCCGGTCGCAGGGGGCTCGGGCGCTGCTTCTCCCGGGAGTTGTCTCCAAGCCTGTGGCTGCGGCGAGGGCTACCCTGAGCCCGGGCTCCCTGCTCCCCGGTGCCAGCTAGCGCGGCCCCCACGGGGCCCCGGCAGCAGCGCCGGCATGTCGTCCGGCACAATGAAGTTCAATGGCTATCTGAGGGTCCGCATCGGAGAGGCTGTGGGGCTGCAGCCCACCCGCTGGTCCCTGCGGCACTCGCTCTTCAAAAAGGGCCACCAGCTGCTGGACCCCTACCTGACGGTGAGCGTGGATCAGGTGCGCGTGGGCCAGACCAGCACCAAGCAGAAGACCAACAAACCCACCTACAACGAGGAGTTCTGCGCCAATGTCACCGACGGCGGCCACCTGGAGCTGGCCGTCTTCCACGAGACACCCCTGGGTTATGATCACTTTGTGGCCAACTGCACGCTGCAGTTCCAAGAGCTGTTGCGCACGGCGGGCACCTCGGACACCTTCGAGGGCTGGGTGAGTAGCCACCTCCTCGCTCTTTCATGACTGATGGATCTTTCCTCTTTTTATTTATTTATTATTATTATTTAAAAAAACAAAAAACTCATCAGGGTCCCGCTTTCTCATCGCTCCGCAGCGGAGGGAATTCCCTCTAGACTTTGGTTCTCTCCCAGGTGACCTGCACTGTTGATGGGACAGCGGAGGGTGTGTGAGGGCGCAGGTGTGACTCTGGGAAGCCGGCCTGGCCACCGTCTTCTTTGTGGACCTGGACTTTGCGCTTAGGGGAAGCCCCGCAGTGACAGAGAGCGCCTCCTTCTCCTCCTCTCAGGGGTAGGGGGTGATATGAAAGTGATATGGTTTGAGTAACGTGCTTCGAGCACTTCTTAGGAGAAAGCCATACATTCTCGCGAGTATTATTCATAGTGTTTATGGATGCATGTTGGTTCAGCCACACAGACGTGCACACGTGTTTCAGCATGCACATCCATTACATCCCAGAGGTACAAAAGCTCCACTGGCAGGGATCAGAATGAGTGCATGGCTTTGCACCCTGGCAGAGTTTTGTTTAGCTTTTTCCCGGGGGCGTGTGTGTGTGTGTGTGTGTGTGTGTGTGTGTGTGTGTGTAGTGGTGGTGGTGGTGATGAAACTTCTCGTGTTTGCTATTAAGTTTAATCAGCCTGGGGTTGCGTGAGGGCTGCAATTGTGTTTCCAAACTATTCCTCTGAGAAGAGGTGGCCAGAGCACCTGAAGTTTGGTTGTCCTCTCTGCAAGACGTGTAGCTGCGCGCAGCTTCTTACACGCCGCTGCCGTTCCCATAGTTCCCTGGAGACAGAATTTCTACTGTAGATTTCTAGAGTGCCTCACACAGTGCCAAAACGCCCTTATTTCTTAATCCTTGCTCTGTCTCTGTGAGGTTGGGGTTATTGTGCTCGCTCTGAGATGCTGAAATGGTAATTACGATGAAGTGGCCTGGCAAAATGTAGAATGCCGTGAAGACTCAAAGTTTAATAATGGTCTCAGTTCTGACGCGAGGGGGTTTGGAACCCCAGGTGAATCGGTATTCAAAATCTGTTTGAAGTTCACAAGTGGTGGAACAAGATGGATAGTGGCAAAGATTCAATGAGATACGTATTTTGTTTCCGGGTGTTGTTAATTTTACCATATGTTCTGTAATAGCACCAAAGGCTTGAAAGTCCTCGTCTTTTATTTTTATTTTTTTTAATTAAGAGATTTTCTATTCATTTTACATATCAACCACAGATTCCCCTGTCCTCCCTCCTCCCACCCCACTCCCAGCCTTTCTCCCAACCCACCCCCCATTCCCACCTCCTCCAAGGCAAGGTCTTCCCTGGGGAGTCAGCAGAGCCTGGTATATTCAGTTGAGGCAGGTCCAAGCCCTTCCTCCCTGCAACAAGGCTGTGCAAAGTGTCTCACCATAGGCGCTAGGCTCCAAAAAGCCGACTTATGCACTAGGGACAGATCCTGGTCCCATTGCCTGGGGGCCCCCTAAACAGTTCAAACTAAACAACTGTCTCACTTATCTAGAGGGTCTAGTCCAGTACCATGGGGGCTCCTCAGCTATTGGTCCGCAGTTGATGTGTTTCCACTAGTTTGGCTAGTTGTCTCTGACCTTTTTCCAATCACGGTCTCGATATCTCTAAATCTTTGTCTTTTACATGGAAGTAAGAAAAAAAAATATCCATGGCTTTTAAACCTCAGTTCTCAAATGATGGGGTTAATTTCACCTCAGTCTAACTTTCTTTTTGGAATTTAGTAGTGGGCTAGATAGGATCCAATAAAATACAGTTAAAAATTAACTTTGCTGTCAGTGTGAGACAGGGTCTCACACAGTGGCCCAGACTGGCTTGAACTTAGGACAATCCTTTTGCCTCAACTTCCCAAATAAGTTTACATGTTGTCTGTGAATTTCTGGACATGGAATCAAACTGAGCATGAGAATTTTTTTTTTTTGAACTGGTGTTTGGTTAAGAGTTAGGCTGGGCAAATCTCTAGGGGAATTAGGTGATGGAGTGTGGTGGTACAGGCTGGCCATCAGCCATGATAAGATGGCTTACTGGAGACAGCCCAGATTAGTCTGAAGGTTTGAGTCCCGGGAGAGCTTTTAAACACCTCTACTTTTAAATATGCTAGATAGGAACCTCTGAGGGTGGGACTCCAGCATCAGTACTTACAGACTTCACAGGTTATGGAAAAAGTAGTTAAGATTGAGAATATGGAACAGAAATGAAGACCTAGACGTGAGGCCATGATAAAACGCCAGCGGAGGCTTAGCTAACTAGGAGGAGCACAGAGCTGTTGCAGGGGTTGAGCGATTTAAATGTGAACTGAAGTTCAAACTCTGTATTTGCTTAAAATTATGTCTAGACGTTTAATAGGACCCACTGATAGCATTCTGGAAAACTTCGATGGTAGGATAGGGCCATGGAATAGATATTCACATTTTTATTAATTGTATGCTCATTTCATTCAGTATATATAAGATAAATGAAGGTGGTAAGATACGGGTAAATTTTTTTAAATGGAAATTAATCACACTAGACACTGAGATTAGTAAAACTTCAAATCACAGATCTGCGCTTTCATCTGGAACCCCGAAGAGCAGACTGAGCTAAGAGTAAGGAAGTTTGAAAAGATAACAGAAGTTGGACAAGTAGAAAACAGGAACCCAGTACAGAAAAGGCAGAGTCTTTCTCTTCTCCAGTTGATGGGCCTCGGCCAGAATGATGGAAATGAGAGGAAGCAGGCTAGACGTCACCACTGTTTAGAATGGGAGCGGGAGCATCACTACAGAGCCTACCGACGTTATAAAGGAAGAGACCCATAAGTTATAAACAGGGTTATGCCAGTGAGCTCCACAGTTTAGATGAAATGCACAGTTTGCTCTAAAATGTATAAACTGCCCAATTCCTCTCGAATAACTTAAGTCGGCTTATAACCATTCAACTAATTGTGTTTATAGTTAGAAGTCTTCAACAACACAACTCAGGGTCCCAGATGGCTTTACTTATAACTTACCTTGTGTACTTAAGGATGTATTATTACCTGCTTTATACAGACATTTTCAGAAAATAGAAGGGAAAGAAACATCTTAATTCATTATTTGAAATAATACCAATGCACAACGAAGGCATTCCAAACCAAGACAGCTGCAGGCAGGTATCCTCCTTCATGACCTTAGATGCAAATGCTTTAAATTGTAGTCAATTAAATCAAGCACCACAGCAAGCAGATAGTACATCATAATCAAACAAGGGTTATATCCAGGACTCTAAGGCCGACTTAATGTTTGTAGAGCTGCCTGTGGACTCCTTGTGTGGACAGCGTCAAAGTGAAGGCTTGTATGATCACCTCAATAGATACAGAAAGAGTATTTGAGAAAATGAACCATCTATTCAGGGTAAAGTTTCTCGGCAAGTTAGAACCAGGAAGAAATCACTTCAACTCAATAGAGGCCATCTATACAAACCCGCAGGAACGGTCTTAGTGGTGGTAGAGCGAACAATATTCCCCTGTGATCAGGAACAAGGTAAGGGAGCTGCTCTTTCTGCTTTTTCCACACCATCCAAGAGTGCAATAAGGAAGTTTCAAGAAAGAAAATGTGCATACATTACAGAGGAAGAAGTAAAAACCGTCTTTATTTGCAGACCAAAAAAAAAAAAAAAAAAAAAAAAGTTTGAAGGACCAACAAAGTCGGTTTGCAGGATCCAAACTAATGCACAAAAATCGATTGTGTTTCTATATTATTAGCAGTGAACTACTGAAAACTGAAATTAAAAATATCACACGTAAGAAAATTGAAGATGAAATTGGATGAATTAGATGGAATAGACGCAAGACTTTTTCAGTGGAAATGATAAAACATTGCTGAAATAAAGATCTAAGTAAATGGAGAGTATGATGTATTCATGGCTGGGAGGATTCTGAATTATTAAGAACTCTGTTCTTCCAAAATATTCAGTAGATTTAAGCAGTCTGTCATGATCTCAGTAAGGCTTGTCATAGAAATTGATAGACTGATACTAATTTATACAGAGAGATAAAGGACCTATATTAGTCTAAGAATTATTTTTAAAAAGAACACATTGAAGGATTTGCACAATCTGACTTTAGAGTTTATTGTAGTGTTGCCAGCAGGACACAAGAGTCTAAAAACAGATCCTCCCATGAACCATCAGTTGGCTTTTAACAAAGGTGCCAAGAAGACAATTTGATGAGGGACATGTCAATCTTCTCAAGTGGCTGGGCTGTGTAGCCATGTGGAGGAGGAGAAACTTTGACCTCAATCCCATACCATGTACAAAGTTAACTCAAAATGGTACAGACATAAAGTAAGAACCTGTCAAATATTTTTAAGAAATTATAGCAGAAAAAAATCTTATAATCTCGAGTTCAGCAAAAAAAAAAAAGAGGAAGAAAAGATAGCGACCCCAAAGCCCCAATTATTAAAAAGATTGAGCTTTGTAAAATTTAAAAATTACTTCTTAAAAGATGTCCAAGGATATGAAAAAACACAAGCCAGTATCTGGGAGTAAATAATTGCACAATATGATTTAGGCAAAGCACTTGCAATAATAACTAAAATTTCAACAGTAATGAGAAGAAAATCCCAATTTGTGCAATTTAAAAGCAGGCCACAGGATTTGAATAAGTACCTTTGTGGGAAATAGCATATTGTAATATACTCCATGATCCTGATCACTAAGGAGATACAAACAAAAACAAAACACAACAAAATATCAGTCTGTTCCCACTGGAAAGGCCAAAGTCAGTAGCCCTGCCCATAACAAGTGTAGGTTAGGAAGGGGGCAGCTGTCGCTTTCCCACACAGCTCTTAGGCATGTCAAAGACTGCAGCCCTGCTGGAAAACAGTATGGCTGTCTTTTAAACATGTACTTACTGTATGACTTGTCTACCGTTAAATGTTTACCAAGAGAGAGAAAACCATTCATACTAAGACTTGTGCGTGACTGTTCACGGGAGTTTCATCTGTGATGCTCTCAAACTGGAAACTCATTTGCAGCAGACAGGGATGCTTAAGTAAATTGTGGTGTATCCATACTGACAGAGATGGATGAATCTGCGATACATGTAGCCAAATCTCCAAGGAATTCTGCTCTGTGGATGGGCCAGACCAACTTCTCTCACACCCACCCTACCCCAAAAGAACATACATGATTCCATTTATGCAAAGTTCTGGAAAATGAAATTAAGTCCATGGCAACAGGAAGCACACTGGTGGATGTCTGGGAATGAGGGAGAGATAGAATATAATGGAGGTACAGGTGAATTATTTATTATTTTGACAGTAGGGATGAGTTCACACTTACCTAAACATGCCAAAGCTTATCAAGTAGTTCACTTGACGATGTCCCTCATGTTATATTTCAGTCATACTTCAGGAAGACTGTAGACAAACAGTCAAGATTTATCATCTTTATTTTGCTGAAAGTGTAAAAAGGATGCTAATGATGATGGAATTGAGCCAGTTCTGACTCTGGGAAACAGCATTGCTTCCTCAGAGGCGGAGCCTAGAAAACCCCAACTCAATAAGATCACTTTACTTCATTAATTTCTGATTTTTGGACAGTTTCCATTTTCTAAATTGTCACTCAGATTCTTGTTTTTGTTTTTGTCTTTCTGCTTCGTCCAGAACTTGTTTGTTTTGTATAATTTCTTGGACTTTGGATTAGTCGAAGTTCGCCGAAGGCACCATTTCCTTTTTTCCTCCTCTGGTATCTGCTTTTGTTTTCTGACTTTGCAAATGGAGCCTGCTGTCTAAAACTTGATGCCCGGTGTAGAGCAGTGAAGGAGGCAGGGGGAGCTGGAGGCTGCGTCATGGAAAGACCTTGGCACCCCCTCAGGAAGGAAGGACCTGCTTGGCGGGATCCCAGCCCGTTTTCCTGTTCAGCCTCCTGAAGACATTCTGTTCTGTGTGGAGGGCGGCTCTCTCAGTTTCTTTGAGACACCCGGTTGATAGTCCTCTCAGGTGAAGCCGCCTGCTGACCCTCGGGCAATCATCGATCTTCTTTTCACTTGGTTGCTGGATCTAGGGGCATGAATATTTTACACTCCATTTTTCTATATTTTCTGCCACTGGGTTTATTCTCTTTTGTACTTTGTAATGCAATTATTCATTCTCATGATTGATATCCGCCCCCCCCCCCAACTGAGCCAGCTGTAAGGAGTGTCTAACACTGACTGGCCTGCAGTGTTTTAGGGGAATGTGGTTTAGAACCTCTAGGGAGGTCTGTTCTAGCGTCTGGATTAACCGTGCCGTCCTTCCCCTGCCTTGGAAGATGAATTTCGCTCTGGGAAGGCTGGTTGCTTGGTCATGCAGGTTATGGCTTGGATGGATAGCTACCCTTCTCAAGAGCGTATTCCCTGTCCTGTCCTGTTGTTTTGTCAACCTTAATTGCACTGCTCTTAATCACTCTCTGAGGTCATTTTGTTAATCAATTTCTTTATTAGACCCCCTCCTTTTCAGTATTGGGGATTGAACCCAGGGATTCACCCAGGCTAGCCAATCTCTCCATCACTGAGCTACACTGCTAGCCATCCCACCTCGTTTCTATAGAGCATAAACTCCTGGGAAGCAGGGTACTATTCTAACCCCAGCACTGTGAACAGTTTGTGGTGTGTGACATTAAATATTTGTCAAAAACAACAAAACACACAAATATATAAAAGAAAGAAGCTTCGTGTGACTTTGGGGTAAATAAAGTAAATAACATGTTTTGGTAATATCTTTTTCTTTAAACATGTCATTCATGTTTTAAAGCCAGTCAGTGCTGTACCTGTTTAATCAATGACATACTCACGTGAGCTTGAAAGATTGGGTTGGATGTTCATGCCCACTGAATATGTTAGTAGAATGGAAAATGCTATGCATGGTGGGCTGGCTAGTTTTCTGGTGTAGGAGGACACAGCTACCCCTAAGCTGGTGGTCCTGAGTTTTATTAAAAAACAAAACAAAACAAAAAAACAAAACAAAACAAAAAAAAACCTAACCAGCAAGAAGAGCTCCTCCATGGCCTGTGCATTGATTCCTGCCTCCATATTCCTGCCTTGACGTCCCTCAGTGATGGACGTTTCCTGCGAGATGAAACCCTTTCCTCTCCAGGCTGCTTTTAGTCGTGGTCTTTATCATAGCAATAGTAAGCAAACCAGCACATATGGAAAACTCCTTGCTTTATTCCTTCTAAAAGTCTGTGGTTTTTTGCGTTGGTAATACCTGGTAGTTTCTCCCAGCGGCAATTTTTGAGCCTAGTGTTGAATCTGGAGGCATATGCAAGAAGCGCATATCTTGAGCCTTGGAGAGCTACTGAGGTAGGTTAGTGGAGCCTGAATCATCACCCTGTGTAGCGTGGTATCTGGAGGGCGTCTGGAAAAGAACAGTGGTGGCAGAGGGGGTGCATTTTTATGAGGTGGGTAGCAGATAGAGTGAGGGAAGTACCTGGGGTCTTCTGTAATTTTTTTTCTGTTTTTTTTTTTTTTTCAGCATGGTAGTTGGCTATCATGTCCCCCTTGTTCGTTACTTATTAGAAAGTAAGAAAAAAATGGAGCCCAAGGAGGAAGAGTCTCTTACCCATTGCTTACCATTCTTACTGTTCTGATATCCAGAGTGACCTATCTCAGTTGCTACCCAGAAACTTAAAATCCTTCCTTGGTTTCTCAACCGGATCAGAGAAGCCAAAAGTCTCTAGTTTGGTCTGGGATGTGCCCCTTTGTTTTACTGCTGTTTTCCTCTTGAGTCCTGAGTCTCCCCCCTCTAGTCCACATTCTTCAGAGTGAGAGCCTTTCAGCTCTGCATAGGCCATCCACTGTGCCAGTTCCTACCCATGCTTCAGGCCCCATGGCAGACACTACCGTCCCAGAGAACCTTCTCTGATTCGCCCTGTTCCTGTTCGTTGCTCCTTGGATTCCCCTTGGCTTCAAGGTCATAGTGGGCAAGTGACTAAGCATCTTCTTTGGTCTTGAAGTAGCTAGTGTAACAGACACACTTCCATCTGAAATGCCAAGGCCCAACTGGGCATGCCCACCGTGGAGGGTGAACTGCGGGCACGGCTTGATGTTGTACCCTTGAGAGTCAGTGGGGGAAACAGATGCGGCCCATTCCTACTTTGCTTAAATGACAGAAAAATCTTCCCTGAAAAGGAACAGGAACTTCTGACCTGAGGCTTCTCTCCAGGTGACATCACGGGTGAAAAGGCCTTCAGGACCTCTGACCCCTCAGAGGTATTTCCATCTTTGGAAACTATGGGAAGGTATCACGTTTTGTTATCAGCAAATAACCTGCCCATACTTCTGACTCCCACGGGCAGAAAAGCAGTCAGCACTGCGTCTGAATCCTAAAGCACCTCATGTTCCGTGTGCATCTGAAGAGAGTCCTAACGGTTGAGCTGCAAAATCACCTGGTTCGGAGCCACCACGGCGAGCCTGGCAGCTGACAGGCCTGCAGACAGCCTGCAGGTGTACTCACTCGGCACCAGTGTTTTTACACAGAAACGGAGGCCCTTGAGTGCTGTGACACTCTGGTTTGCCGCTGACTCCACCACTCCCTGTTATGAAAGCAACCGTTTGAGTCAGAGCCTTCTCAGTCCTGGGAGGGTTTGAGTTTGTGACACTATAGCCTGTTTTCAGAATGTGGGAACCAAAATTCCAGCCCAAGCAATGGGTGGCTCACAGGAAGTGTGACACACAAACATGAGCACAGTCCATGTCTGTGTACTATGTACACATATCGAGATATATTTACTTAGATTTATTAAGATGTTCATTAATTTGTAAATACACTACATCTGTATTTATCGAGATACCTCTTTAGATCTGTAGAGCTGTGTCCTGTTCAGGGAAGCTGGCTTCCCAGTAATTATGTTGGGAAACTAGTATTGTACCAACTACCCCATGAGAAGACTCTGCGTTTTATTTTGTTACGTTATAGTGCGGAGGAATAACCCAGTGTTTGCGCACACTAGGCAACCCCCCCTCCCCCCCTTCTGTGTTTTAGTCCACAGCTTACGGCGTATTTGAGGACTGTGCTCTATCACAAGTCAGGGGAGAACAGGGCTCAGCGTGTGACTTTGTCCCCTGTCAGCTGGAATCTCAGGCAAGTCTCCACTTATCAGAGTCTCAGCTTTCTGGCTTGTTTCAACAGAAGATTGCACCAGGCTATCCCTGTGGACTCTTCTGTCTGTATAGCCTCTGCCTCCACGCTTCAGGCGATGATGTCATTTCCTCCCTTTAGGAGTAACTGGGTTGGTTTTAAGCAGTCAATATGAAGTATGTCTCATCAAAGTTAGTGATTCCTAAGAATTAAATTGGCCCCACATGTAAGTTGCTCAGGCTTGGAGAGGATTTAGCTTGTGTGTGAGCGACCTGTCCGGCATCAACAATGATGCTGGTGTTATTTCCTTGGCTTAAGATCAGACTGAAGTCGTTATGGTAAGGGCTCCTTTCAAGCCATGTGGTTGTATTTCTTAATTTACACTAATGCACTTCTTGTTCTGTGGGGGCAATTGTAAGTTACGTCCCTGTTTGTGTGTGTGTGTGTGTGTGTGTGTGTGTGTGTGTATGTGTATGTGTGTGTGTGTGAGAGAGAGAGAGATACAGAGAGAGAGACATACACACAGAGACAGAGAGACACAAAGAGAGACAGAGAGTCACAGAGACAGACAGAGACAAAGACAGAGAGACAGAGGGACAGAGGGAGGGAGGGGGAGTGAGAGAGGCAGAGAGGGAAGAGAGAATGAGACTATCCCACTGTTTAAGGTTTTGATAGAAGTCACTCTCATTAGCAGGGTCATTAAAGCTGCCAGTCTATATATCCACCTTAGGTATGACAAATATGATACATCACTTTGGGACAAATGCTTTAATTAGATAGAGGAAGGAGCCCAAGGGTCTTGGCTGTCACAGCACTGCAGTGCTATGCTGAAGACTTTTGCAAAGCAGGAATCCAAAAGGTTCCATCACAGTTACGATGCCAGCCTGTTTCCATAGGACCCCATGAATCAGAGCCCTGGCCGTCGAAGCACAGGGGACTGGTGTGGTAGAGAGACCCTTCACAGACGACTCACCAGAAGTGCTCTTACCGTTTGCTGCCTTCTCGAAGGCTCCTTTGGTTTTGTGTTTTACCCTTGTACACATCCGACCTCACAGGCGGAGGAATGCCTAATGGGTTAGCAGCCGTGTTTGGTTTGTGCTTGTGGTTAAAAGGGAAGAAATTTGCCAGAGGACAGAACCACGGTCAACACGAGCCCCTCATAATTGCATTAATAAACCAAGTCATTTGGGGCTAGTGTGAGCATGTTCTGTATCCGGCCCTGTGAACCTAATTTCAGACCCAGGCTTCAGTCTCTGCACAAACTAAAACCACAGGCTGCGTTTTCATCTTTAAGTCGTGTTTATCCCGTGCACAGGCACAGCGCTGCCCCTGCACATCTGTAGCACTTACCTGTGGTATTGTGTGGCCTCTGACTCCTTGCTGGGCTTTGCCTTCGCTGCCTGTGACGTCAGTCAGAGGCATGGATGGGTGGAGTGCTGTGCCCCTTCCAACCTCTGACTTTTTTTTTTTTATTAAGAGATTTTCTATTCATTTTACATACCAACCACAGATTCCCCTGTCCTCCTTCCTCCCACCTCCCAGCCCTCCCCTCCAACCCCCCCCCATTCCCACCTCTTCCAACAGCCTCCGACTTTTGTAGTTCCATTGAACGATGAACACAATGCTCCATTCTGCCTTCCGGAGATCCGTCGTCTACCAATCAACGCTCAGATTGGTTTCAGGCCTTGAAGTTCTTCTCACAAGAGCACCTTAAAAGTCATGCACGTGTTAGCATGATTTTCTAAATGAAAAGGTTCATGTGTTCACCAGCCTCCAGTCTCTCGGACATGTCAACCCGTGTGTGTTTCCTGGTGGCAGAGCTGAGAGCAGGTTTTAAATTGAGCAGATGGCTCAGAAACCATTTCAGTGCCCTGGCTGGTAAAAGCTATGGACTCTATTTCTAGAAAAATATGCACGTGTTTTTTTTTCTGACCACATTCTGGGAATAATGTCACCTGATGAGTGGTCCCCTGGCGCCTGACTTTGGATAACAGAGAGTGTCAGGTAAAAACACCCAATTGAAATGTATCACAACTCAGGCTTTTATTAATCCGGCCTCCCATGGTGTGGTTCTAGTGTTTTTTTTCCTTGTGTTGGAAGACACCTCTACTCTTATTACTCTTAGGAGACAGTTGGCCAGTTTAAAAAAAGAGAGAAGCTATACAGTTAAGGTTTTGCTTTAAAAACTCTGTTTTCCCTTATTTCTGGCTCCTGGTGGACTATAGTAGATAATAACTGGTTTTAGGACCTATTTGGTCATGTTATTTAAGTACTTTCAAAAGCCTCTGTATTTGAGTGTGAGCTTTGAGGTTTGCAATGGATAAAAAGGTTTTTTTTTTTTAAGTAAAACTAGGACATGTCGAGTGACCTTGGTTTGGTATCTTCTGAAAAATCTAAACTTGCCCCTGTGAAATGAAATAGGGTTTGTCTGTTCTGTAACTTTGCTTAAACCATTCACATTCTTTGGGAGCTGTAACAGCATTGGGGTGTATGGCTGTCAGTGCAAGAAGACAAACCAGTGAGGTGGGTGGCAATTCTGCATTTCTCTTCCCTTTGGAGTCGGGGTCTTCTATACCCTGGGTCCCTTTCACCCAGCAAGATGATATGATATTGGAAATTGAGCTGAGGGGAGATCGTCTGGGGAACCCTCTCCTGACTGGTGGAGGTGGGGGTGATATAAGAATCTGGCCTTCTGCACTTTTGGCCAACATTCTTTCTCTACTGCACCTCAGTGTGGGGAGAGGCCGCGTGAATGCCCAGTCACTCACAGGTGTTTGCCAGGCACTACTACGTGCCCAGGTGTGTTCCAGGGGGGTCCATATGGCTGTGTATACACGACCCAGAACTGTTAGCTCACAGAGCTGCTGCCTGAGCAAAGAGACGTCAGTAATTGGAAAGGGTGGGGAATGGAGCTCAATTGGTAGAAGCTTGCCTAGCCTGCATGTAGCCCCAGACTGGATCCTAAACATGGCAGAAACTGAGTATGGTGGTACATGTCTGTAATCCCAATCCTTGGGAAGTAGAGGCAGGGGGATCAGAAATTCAAAGTCATCTTCAGCTACATAGTGAGTTCAAGGCCGGTCTGGGCTACAGGAGACTCTGTGTCAAAAATAGTAACTTCAAAAAACAAACAAACAAACAAACAAAAAAAAACACCAAAGGAGCAAATGATTGAGTGATAACAAATTTTACAGAGACTTTAAGTGGGGAAATTAAGACAGGGCAGTATTAAATGAGAGGGTCAGGGCTGCTTTGCCCAGAATGGTCAGAGAGACATCTCAATCATGACAAGGTGACATCATCATGGCCAACGACACAAAACAAGCAGCTGTGGGAGGGTTAGAGAAAAGGTCCCAGGCAGAAAGAGAGCAGCCTGGTGTTTGAGACCCAGTTTAGGATGGTGGAGAGGGTGGAGCTGGAGCCAGCCAGCTCAGGGCCACTGTTTAACATTGCTGCTTTACAGGAGTGTGACAAGGGACAGGTCCCTACCATCTCTGGCTGTGAATCTTCTTCTCTAGAGGGGGATGCCAATCCTGGCAGCCTCTAAGTTGGGTGTCACACCATACCTCAAACATGCCCAGCACAAAGTAGGCCCCCAAGAAACGATCGCTTCGGTTGCTTTTAATCTGCTGAGGGGATGGATATGTCGACAGCCACCGTCAGAAAAGAATGCTTTTAGGACCTCAGCACTTCAAGGTGGCCATGAGAAAGCTTCTCAGGATGGGGGAGGTGCAGCCTTGCGGTTGTTCCTCAGATGACATCAGAGAAGCGGCTGCTTATCAAACCCGAGGATCGGCTTCTGTCTGTCTGCTTCGGTGCCGTGATCTCTGAAGGTCTCGAGATATGGTCGAGAGAGAAAAAAGAGTCAGAACTTTGTTCCAGATTCTAAATTTTCTCATTTCTTTTTCCTGTGAACTCATAAGTATTAATGGAAGGCTTTAATAATTTAAAGGGATGGGATACTTGTATTGTGGTGGTACAATTGATAGGGCCCTAAATAAATTGACAGATGAGATTAACTAATTAACACAAGTAAGATTCTTATTAAGAATAATTACATATAGTTTATTCTTGCTTCCTTTTGAAAGCTCATTTACTTGGTTGATTACAATTTTATGATTACAAAACTATCTCTGGATAATTTTGAATAGTTTTGAGTAAGGTCAAATTTTCCATATTTCCCTTAGTATATCTGACCTCCCCTTGAAACATCCACCTAGTCTGTGTTGAGTATAGAGGGACACCTGAGCATCTGTCTGAATCTCATAAGTTGGGATGCAGAGTCTTTGTGGACTGATGCTCAGATGCAGGCTTGGAGGG
>CABHPH010161492.1:0-85139 GCA_902168325.1 Peromyscus nudipes | reverse complement strand
TCCTCAGCTGGTCTTGTTTCCTCAGACTGGATGCCCCGAGCCCTCATCCAGAATGGGTCTCAGCTGAACTGCTGCTAGAAGCCTGAAAGCTTAACCAGCCACATGCTTCTCCAGGCCGCTTCTCCAGGCCAAATGCCTGCTCAGGCCAAATGCCTCTAGTTTCTGGTCCTCACGGCTTATATATCTTTCTGCTTTCTACCACCACTCCCTGGGATTAAAGGCTGACTTTCTGGGATTAAAGGCTGTGTCTCATGGTGCCTGGCCTTTCCAACGTGGCCTTGAACTCACAGAGATCTAGAGGGATTTCTGTCTCTGGAATGCTAGGATTAAAGGCGTATGCTACCACTGCCTAACCTCTATGTTTAATATTGTGGCTGTCCTGTTCTCTGACCCCAGATAAGTTTATTAGCATACACAATATTTTGGAACACAATATCACCACATGTATCTGGCTGGTGACCCTTGAGACTCCACCATTCTTCCTCCCAGTATTCTTTCTGCCCTGAAAATCCTGCCTTGCTATTGACCATTCTGCTTTTTATCAACAATGAGAGCAACATATTTTCACAGTGTATAGGAGGATTATTACACAATATTTCCTTTTTGTCTAAATAAAAAAGGAATGTTTTAACTTCAACATAGTAAAATTATATACAATAATAACAGATATCAAGTAAGAATTACAGTTGCAATATCTAGTCCAGTTGTATTTGACAAATTTAGAGAAAATATTCTATTATTTAATCTTATCTTGTGAGTCTGAAGTTTGGTGTCTAATTTACCTTTTAATATAACAAAGGAAAACTTTATCTAATTATTTAGTCTCTAACTCCATCAAAGACTCCAGATGGGTAAAATGTTACTTAACAACAGGGACATCTGGCTGCCTGGACAGTCACCCCAGGTTCTTCTGTAATCTTGGGGCATTCAACTTTGGCCTACAGGCCTGGTATATCTGACAGATGCATCTGAGGAGCAGAGAATTTTGAAGGACTGTCCTACCTTGTCTGGGCAAAGTTCGACAGTTGCTTTTTTTTGAATGCTCCTGGTCCAGTTTGGACAGTATATGGTCAGCAATTGAGGCAAGGACAATTTTTTGCTCAAATGGCTAGCTTTTGCCATGAAGAAAACAAACTCTATTTGGAGTTTCTTTGATGCCCATCATCCTCTTTTGAAAAAATTGGTGCTGTCAGGAGCAGATGTGTCTCACTGTCATGAAAAGCCTTAGGTTATTAAACATAATAAATGCCATATTCTATAGGTCTCTGAAGTGTTTGAAGACTGTCATCTATCTAGATATATCTGTGTATGACCTTGAAAACATGCCTAACATAAGTTTGACTATTATAGATGACTATTAATCTGCATTTCTTAATTATATATTATATTTTTAATGAGCTGCATAAACACAATACTCTAAACAAGAGTAGAAACATACATACAGTATAACAAAATTAATTTTATACCAATAAACCAAAAATCATACCAATATAAAATATTTTGAGATTAATAGTTGTTTTTTGAATTAAAGTAGATTCAATAATCTACCCTTTTATCTTATAATTTCTGTATCGGGCGTTGGTGGCGCACGCCTTTAATCCCAGCACTCGGGAGGCAGAGCCAGGAGGATCTCTGTGAGTTCGAGGCCAGCCTGGGCTACCAAGTGAGCTCCAGGAAAGGCGCAAAGCTACACAGAGAAACCCTGTCTCGAAAAACCAAAAAAAAAAAATTTTCTGTATCATATGTCTCTTTTTTTCTTTAGAAAGAGATCTTTGAATTTAACTCTTTTGTTTAGCTTTTTTTCTATGATCAATAACAGCTTGTAACCAACCCCCTTTAAATGATGACAAACATCCATAACCAATATTTTGGGAATGTGGGCATTGTTTTTTCTAGACTGCTTCCTGTTGTCTGGGGGCATCTTTGGGTGAATCTTGAGAAAATCAATTGTTAAGTCTTGGCTGGAGTATTCTGTGAGTCTGGATCATCTTATTCAGCAGCCTTGAATCTGTTCTGGATGCTGAATCACCTGGGCCATCCATTTTTATTGGTGTCTGGTCCCCTTTCTCTGAAAATAAATAAATTTTAAAGGTAACATACATATCTGCATTAATATAAGTATAGACTGTGCATTTTACACAAGTCAGCCAAAAGTGATCTTTTGTTTTATGTTTGAGCAGGTAAAATATATATCACATGTCTAGTAGTTCTTCTAGGTTTATTTCTTTATGTTCATAGTCAGGATTTTCAGGGGGTCTTCCCTGATCAAACATGATCCATATCAACCTGGAATAAATCCACAGCCTCTCATCTCCTGTGAAAATAAAAGCATAATCTCTTCCCCAAAGTAACATATCTTTTGACTGCCATTTTGAAGTGAAATTTTAAAAATATGTAGGTTGGTGTAATCCAGTAGTTTTCATAATCCAGTGTGTTTTAGCAGCTGTTGTTTCTTCATTAGCAATCATAAAATCTAAAGACAACACAATAACATACATAATGCAGACTCTGTGTATATTTTCCATCTTTACATGGCTTATTATAATTTTTTTACTCTATTTCCCTTTTTTGTTTTTTGTTGTTCTGTTTGTTTGTTTTGTTGGTTGGTTTTTTGAGACAGAGTTTCTTTGTGAATCAGTCCTGGATGACCTGGAAGTCACTCTATAGACCAGGCTGACCTCAAACTCATAGAGATCTGCCTGCCTCTCCCTCCAAGTACTGGGATTAAAGGCATGTGCCACCACCACTTGGCTCTATCCCCCCCCCAGGACTTTATTATTTTTAAACTATTTTTCAATCTATGACTGTCTCTACTCTTTCTCTTTTCTCTCCCAAGCCTATGTATATTTTTAAACACACTGTAACCCGTTTAGAGGTCTTCTCTTTCTTGGATTTGTCTTTACTGAGTATCTGTATTGTTTTTTGATTGCATGAGATGAAACTTAAACTGCTATGTCAGCTGATGCTGGAGTAGCTTAGCTTAGTGCATGGTGGCTGGCAGCTGACTCCTCCTGCAGGCAGCTGCCGGGAGATATGTCTTGGTACTATGGCTAGCATGAGAAACATGAGACTAGGAAGCCATGTTTGGCTCTGTTTTTGTGTGTTTAAAACCCATTTTAAGCTTTATCAGGTTTTATATGGATGTAGGTACCCCACATTGGGCACCATATGTAGGTGGACTTTTCTTCCCCACCCACAAATTTCCAAATAACCAACACAAAGACTTGATATTAACTATAAATGCTTGGCCAGTAGCTCAGGTTTATTATTAACTGGCTCTTACAACTTAAATTAACCCATAATTCTTATGTAAGTTCTACCATGTGGCTCATGTCTTGTTACCTCATTTTGTACAAGTTCTGCTTCCTCTATATCTGGCTGGTGACCCCTGAGACTCCACCCTTCTTCCTCCCAGCATTCTCTTTGCCCCCCGAATCCTGCCTAGCTATTGGCCGTTCAGCTTTTTATCAACAATGAGAGCAACACATTTTCACAGTGTACAGAAGGCTTATTACACAGTATTGTATAGAGATAGGATCCTTCTGGAATATGGTAAATCTTTTCTGAACAATCACTACTTTAGAACTCCATCATCATCTTGTGAGGAAAGGAACTAAGAGTCAAAATTTTCTTTGATGATTTAAAGGATGGGTTAGTGATTTTTGATGCCTGGGTTCACCAGCAATCTTACATATAATATTTAAAATAATTCTGTATCTAGTTGTAGTGCATATTTCAGCAGAAATTATGTTGGCATTTTGCTACTGCACTGTTTCAAATCTAAACTGGATTGTGTAGTTAGATCACATCTCTATTTTTCTGTAAGATTCAGGGTATCTTAATGTGGTCTTACTTCTCAAGTAACTACTAAATATTCAAATCATAATTGAGAACTGTTTCAATAAATATGTGGGGATAAGTCCAATGGGAAATGGAAGCAAAACTTCATAAATTCACAGGAGGCCAGGGGAGAGTATGGATGATATTTTTGTTTTTGGAAATCCAGGGAGCAGAGAGTGACCATTGTGGTGCAGTGTAATAATCCTTCTGTACACTGTGAAAGTGCGTTGCTGACATTGTTAATAAAAAGTCGATTGGACAATAGCTAGGCAGGATCTTTTGGGCAGAGAGGATTCAGAGAGGAAGAAGGGTGGATTCTCAGGGGTCACCAGCCAGATGCAGAGGAAGCAGGACATGTACAAAATGAGGTAACAAGCCATTAGCCATGTGGCCACAGTAAACGAATAGAAATGGGTTAATTTAAAATGCAAGAGCTAGTTAGTAACAAGCCTAAGCTATCAGCTGAGCATTTATGATTAAGTTTCCATGTGGTTATTTGGGAACTGGCTGGCAAGAGAAAAGTCTGCCTACAAAGTGGTGGCATCAGTCCTGTGCCTGAGCATGTATCAGTCAAACAGACTGGTAGAACAGCAAGGGCACTTATGCCCTTATCCCAGAGCAATGATTTAAGGGAACTGTAAACACCTGTTGTACATACTCTCATAATTAGAAAAAAAGTGATTCATTAGCTCACTCTTCTCAGAACATTTACTTCATTAAAAATATTTGATGAATATATCAATGAGCCAAAAAATGATTTTTTTGTCTTGAAATCATGTCTGTTTAATAAAGGAATTTCCTTATTTGGTAGTAAAGATTACTTTTGCATTTGGTGGAAGCTGGAGCATTTCCTTAAACAAGAACAACTTTCAGGAACAGAGAGTCTTGAACTTCCAATATGTCCAAAATAGAACTTTCTGCCCTAATCATGAACCACTGAAGGCAGAATTCAGCACTGCTAACCTACATTGTGGTCAAAGTTCTGGAGGGAAAAGAAGTGGATCAGGAATACCTGGTATTCACTTCAGGCTTGGTAATTACTTTCTGGGGTTATACTTGCCTGTCTGCTTGCCCGTTCCACTCCTTTACACCTAACAGCTCTACTAGAAAATAAGTGGCTTATTTGTCAGACAGGAAATCTTTTAATTGTTAAAATGACAGGAAGAGCTCCTCTTTGTTTCTAGACTGTTTCTGCAGTTAGAACCATTATCACATAGTTTTCAGTCATTGTCTCTTGTATCTTCAAAACGTCTATCTGTCATCATTATGGGATGGCTCTTTTTTTTCTGGGCAGTGATTGGGTTTGTAGAGTGTATAAAATGTGCCTTGTCCAGTATGACTATTTTCCTCTGATCCTTTTAGATGGCATTTTAGCTTACCACTTTAGGAATATTTCTTAATAACAGAGCTGAGTGTTTTTTTCTTTTTGGAAAATTGGAGTGCATTTGTCCATTCCCATTTAAAGGATTATAAATTATAAATGTCTTTGATATTACTTAATATTTGCCATAAATCTTACTCTGCCCCCCCCATTGTTTCTCTTGGTATGATCAAGTTCGCTTTTTCTTTTTTTCCTTTTTTGAGTGTGTGTGTGTGTGTGTGTGTATGTGTGTGTGTGTGTGTGTGTGTGTACTTGTTAGTGTGTGGAGGGGTTTTTGCCAAGGACAACCTGCAGAGTTGTTCTTCACTTTCCATCTTGTCTGAGTCAGGTGGAAGAACTCTGTGGATTTCCACTGTATACACCAGGCTAGCTGTCTGGTAATTTTCCAGGGATTCTCTAGTCTCTATCATGTTCTAGGAGTGTTGTTGGGATTGTGGGTGTGCTACCACATGCAGCCTTAAGTGAGTGCTGAGCATCTGAACCCAAGTCTTCATGCTTGTACTGTGGCATGTGCTTTGCCCACACAGTCTCTCCCCTTAGCACCTCTATTTTTTTTTTAATTCTTTGGTTGGATTTTCACTATTTTCCTAGTCTGAGCTGAATTCTTTCTGCCAAGTAGCAGGGACTGTATGTAGGTTTGATTGCTTGAAAATTTAACTTTACTGAAGTTTATTCATTCCACTATGAGTTATCTTGCTATCTGAAATTAAAATTCCCACATAGAATATGAAAGCAAAACATAGTTTCTTGGTGGACACTGCTGGTGTCTGTATGATTCTCCCCCTCTGCATTATACAGAAAATGGCTTTTTGGAGGAAGCAAGAGAAGGAAATGTGACAGTATGACTGCTCATATTTTCTTTTGATGAGTCACTTTGTAATGACAGACAGGAAGACATTTATTGACTGAGGCTCTGGGGAAATGACAGTGAACTCAACCTGTTTTGTTCTGCCTCAGATGCATGTACCATGCCTGGAGGTTGAACAGTCATGTTGAGATCATGGTACCAAAAGCCATAAGAAAGAGAGCAGAATACAGTGGTGTAGGTACAAGCCAACAATCTAAAGCTATACTTGACTGATTGTTTTCAGAGTCAGATAAAGTAAAAACACAAGACTCCATCTGGTCAGATTTCTCATCTTTGTAGGTGGATATAATCCTGATGGATATACCCCACCCAGTGGCCCAAGACACACCCAGCTGCTAGCCACCATTAGATTGTTGTAGTTGGTTGTTTTTTACTCTTTGCTTTTTGGCTCTTTTGAGGAGGCTACCACTCAGCTCCCATATAAATACACATGGAGACTTATTCTTACTTATAAATGCCTGACCTCAGCTTGGCTTATTTCTGGTCAGCTTTTCTTAACTTAAACTATCCCATCTACCTTTTGCCTCTGGGCTTGTATCTTTCTCTATTCTGTATACTTTTTCTTTTCTTCTTATTCGGTATCTGGCTGTGTAGCTGGGTGGCTAGTCCCTGGAGTTCTCCTCCTTATCCTGCTCCTCCATCTCTTCCCAGATTTCTCCTCTTCTTTTATTTTCTCTGTCTGCCAGCTTGACCTCTCTTATTTCCTGGCTTGCTACTGGCTGGTCATATCTTTATTAGACAGACAGAGTAACACAGCTTCACAGAGTTAAACAAATGCAACATAAAAGAATGCAACACATCTTTGCATCATTAAAACAAATGTTCCACAGCATAAACAAATGTAACACATCTTAAAATAATATTCCATAACAGACCGTGTTGATGATCTTCCCAATTCCTTCCTCTTGCTAAATGCAAATGAGAATTCTTTGGCTTCTCTTCCTTTTATTGGCAGCCCTAAAGTTTGGTAGATATTACTGTGCTTCAGTCTTAAACCATTATTTTATCTTATTTCAGAAAATGTAATTCTATTTCAGATCCCTTTATTACTTCAAGCTATTCTAGTTTCACGCTTACAGAGCTTTTTCTGTTCTTTGCCCTTCTCCATGTTAAGATTTTGATTCTAATTCATTTCTTCAGATAAGGTTCTGTTTTGAATAGTCTCCTCAGGTAAGATGTGAGTAGACAGTGCCTGTGAATTCTTGCTGATCGGGTCATAGAGCTTTTCTGTGAGTAGCCTGCAGATGTTATTTAAATGCCATCTCATTTCCAGGACTTCAGAGAAGTAATATGATGTCAGTTTCTTTTTTTCCTGCATAGCTAATTCTGTTTTGAAGTTTTTGTTGGGAGAAAATGCAGGTGTTTTCTTTGATGAGTTGTGCCTGCGCTGCCTCAGCTTGTATTTTTTCATTTGCAGCGTCCGATTCTTGAATCTAGAGAATTTTTCTCTGGCTACAATTATTGCTTATTATTTCTCTTTTCTGACCTCCTATCATTTGATTACTCAGACTTTCAGATATGTTTTCTAAATGGCTTTTCTCTTCCTTCAAGATTTCTATTTCCTTTTATGTTCTGGCACCATGTTTTGAAGCATTTTTATTCTTGGAGATCCCATGACAATATTCCAATTATCAACAGTGCTTATTTTGTTTTTCATCTCTTGTACTCTATTTTTTTTTAAATTAAAAAGCCAGTCCTTCATCCCCAGAAAGTACATTATATTGCTAAATATCCTTAAGTGCTTTTTGTATTTTCTTGTTTTCTTCTGTGGCCTGAATCCATCAGTACCAGGACTCCCTTTTTGATGAGCAGCTACTTCTTGCTGCTCTTCCTTCATCTGGCAGTGGGCTCCTGGGGGCAATGGATCTTCTTGGGAACTAGGAATATAACACAACCAAAACATGGTGGTGTGGGAGGCCAGTTCCCACCTTTTAAATGGTTCCTATGAGGAGGAGAGGGGAATAATAAACTTTTAGATAGAAAGATAGCAGAGAAGAAACAGGCAGAAACACAGGATAGCTTTGGGAGGACCTGGATCAAAATTCAACAGCCCCTTCTGCCTCTTCAAAAGGGCTTTTTGTAACAATGCCAATGGGCATGGCAAAAGACCTCCCTCTTGCTAGATCAAAGCACACTGCACAGCCAAGTGCAGACTCTTCCAAATACCTGATAACCACACCCATGGTCCAATTATCCCCTTATGCAGCCTTGTCAGGTAAAGCAAGCTCAGATTCTCAGACCCTGAGTAAGTTCTCACTAGGAAACCTCTGTGGGTCTCTACAGCTCCCCCTTTTAACATATTAAAGGGCCCCTCAGGTCCCTCAGACAAACTGTACCTGCCTTAGGTCGTTCTTCTCTAGTCAACCTTACCCGTGAGATACACTTTCCATCAAGCATTCTCTGTCTTAGGTTGGAAGCTAGCAAGAAGAATGTTGCCAGTCCCTGACTACCAGCCTCTGGCAGGGGGAAGTACAGAGGTTAACTCAGTTCTGATTCAGGTCCCTACTAGGAGCTTGCAAGTAGTTGAAACAACCACAGCAATCCCTAGGGCTGCCACTCTCCCCACCCCATAAAGGAGTGGAGGATGATCAAGATGAAATGTTCTTTTTGAGTGGGTCTAAGATGTCTATAACAGCCTTAGCTGTGCCAAGCCCTTTTTTAAAATCAATAAACCCTTGATGCAAATGCATCAAATAAATCAATAAACTCCTAATGCAACTGTATCAAATTAAAGACTCCCTTAGCTTCAACCAAACCATGGTTCATTAATATCAACAGATATGAATATTACTATACATATTTACAACTAGCATGAATATTACTATACATATTTACAATTCTTACAAACTTACATTCAAAAGCAAACTCTCCGTAGGACTACTTTACAAACTTCAGCAAATGTCTAAAAGAGATCTCTTAACAGAACTACTTACATTTTCTTACAACAGACAGAGGGTACATGAATCGTGAGTCACCTCAGTTAAAATTGTAGGTGAACTCAGATGGTTTCATTTCTGAAGTTTGTAAAAGCTCAAAAAAGTCAGTTCTAATAGCAGTCTTAGAGTTTCCCCTGAAAGTTTGAAGAGTCTTTGCATCTAGCTCCCTCAACCCCAGGATTCAGTGAGTGTTGCTACTATGGGGCTGTAATACTTGGGATGCTGCCACTCACCCCTCCCCCAAGCCACCTTCCCCACTGGGCCTTCCTAGCCATTCTAGAGCTGGTGGAAGTGAGCCCAGTAGCAGATGGTCACTGGCCAGGGGGCAATCCCTTTACCCAAATTCATTGCAATTCCCCTGAATGCAACAATTCAAACGTTGCTGAAACTCCATTCTCAGCTACAGAGGCACTTTCAGTTAACTTTCCCAAGGAGAGCTGCCCTAGGGTGAAAGCCACTAGCTGGCTGGGAAAGAGTCCTTTCAAAAGAGACTTTCTTATAGCTAGAAAACAGAAACTGCATGGCTTTAGCTGCTAGCTTTGTTCAAGCTTTCACAGTCCCAGTTCTGAGACCCAAGTGCTCTCAACTGCCTCTTGCCTCAGGGGTTCAAGGTTCTTCCTGCTGCTATGAGCCATGGCTCTCAAGCATCCCTGGCTCCTGGAGGAAACCCAGCCACTACAAGCTGCAGTTTTCAAGTAGCCCTTCCTGGTCTGGGAGGAAATACAGCCATGGCCAGTCACAGCTGCTGCATCCCTGGATCCCTTTACATTCACTTTTACATTGCACTATATTACCCAGGAGTCTGGCTGTTCAATTATGGGGAACATTTGGAAGCCTTGCACCTCTTTCCCTCTGCTAGCTGCCTCCTGAATACTGGCTTGAAGAGGAGATGAAGCTCTAGCATCGATGGTTGGCCATTTTCTCAGAGGTTTTTGTGCCAGGGCAATTATGGGCAGCTTTTCCATTCTGATAGACAACCTCCCAGGTGAGTCTAATTCTGTCCCTACAGAAGGAAGAAAGACCTGGGAAGGAGAAACCTGAAGAGCTTCCAGTTGTTGAGAAAGAGAGATTACTAAGTTTTTCAAGCCCTTTAGTTCCTCTCTTGTCTCGTCCCAAGACTTCTGTTCCTTAAACTCTGCTTCATGGCCAAGAGGAACTGACCATGATTGAACGATGATGTAAAAGCGTTCTCATCTAGCAGCAGTTCCGGTGGAGCAAAGGGTTTTGTGTTGCTTGAGTCTACCTCAGAGAAAATTCCCCCCTGCCTCTCAGGGCTTAGATCTAAGCTGTCCTGAATTAATGCCCATGGACCGAAAGCTTCCACAGGAATCTTTTCCTGCCCATGTTCCTCATAATATTTTTGCATTTTGACTCTTATTCTCCCCCAGGAGTCTGCATCTAGAAGAACCAAGGACACTATGAACTTCAAAAACCTCTGTACCTGTTGCAGTTCTACCTTAGCCCCCTCCCCCAAGTTTTCAAGCTTTTTACAAGTGGATATACAAACATCTGCTAACTATTTCCTTGCCCCATTTCAACTTTTCTTTCTCAGACTGCTAAATCCGCAGTGGCTGCTTGTTCCTGGATGCTGTTTTCAGGTTCAACACTAGGAAAACTCTACTCTTACCCTAAATTCCTTCCTATTAAGCCTACACAATATCCTTATACCTAAACCCTATATTTTTCCTAATTTAATAGATATAAATTTACAGAGAAAGATAAAGAGAAAAACCTAGACAGTGAGAGATACTTTCTGCGGCCTAATTTTTCTATATACAGTTTTTGCTCCTGAAGAATAAAATACCACTGCCTAACCTTTTCATACAAAACTGAACATGTCCAACTGCTTCTGTGGGCTTTTCTTACTCTTACTTTCTTACTCTTACTCTTTCTTCCTCCACACCCAAGTCCCTAGTTCTGGCACCATCTATGGGAGGCCAGCTCCCACTTTTTAAAGGATTCCTATGAGGAAGAGAGAAGAATAAGAAACTTTTAGATAGAAAGATAGTGGAAAGGAGACAGACAGAAACACAGGATAGCTTCAGGAGGACCTGGGTCAAAATCTACTGGCCCCTCTGTCTCTTCAAGAGGGATTTTATAACAATGACAAACAGGGCAAAAGAACTCCCCTTGCTAGATCAAAGCACACCACACAGCCAAGTGCAGACCCTATCAAACACCTGGGAACCATGCCCATGGTCAAATCATCTCCTTATGCAGCACTGCCAGGTAAAGCAAGCTCAGATTCTCAGACCTTGAGTAAGTTCTCACTAGGAAACTTCTGTGGGTCTCTATAGGTGCACACATGACATTTTGTGTTCCTTGTGAATTAGTGAAAAACAAGCACATCTCCCTTTAAAGGAAGCTCTCTTCTTCCCATTTTGAACTACCAAGGCATATTTGAACCTTTTGTGAGCACCAATTTCAGTTTCTATTCTGTGTAATTTATACTCATTTTATTTGATAGAAATTCCACTACCTCAGTTTTTAAAGTGGAATTAGTAAACTTACCTAAGCTTCCACTGGGAAGTGACAGAGATAACACTTAAGTCAGGCAGGATTTCCCCATGTGGTCATTCTCAAACAAGATGCTATTTATCACACATAGTATGAGGAACCAATACATATAAAAGGATGATGCTACCCACTTCTTTTTTTTTGGGGGGGGGGGGACTAAACCTCCCTTGCCAAATTTTAGGGCTTGAGTCTTCCTCTGAGCCCTGTCCATTTCCAATCATCAGGCTCTGTAGGCCAGAGGAGAAAAACATCTTGCATCTACCATTCCTTTAGCATACAGGGAGAGTAGAAGTTTTCCACATTTTGTACACATACACTTGTCTCTCTATCTAGTCATCACCCAGCTCGGGATAAAATATTCTGAATAATCAAGACAAACACATGAATTTGTAATAGAGTCCTCTGAACATAATCCTCTTGATGGTGGAGACCATTGTATTTCCAATATTCAAACATGGTAGATTTTCTCAGTTGATACTGAATGAATTATAGTAGACCTTAGATACCTGCAAGTCATCACCAGAAAGCTCTAAGACTTAAGGTGCCATCTTCAAACTACAACCCCAAAAGTAGTCCTCTTCCAAACTCTGGAAAGCCATCACTAGGCTGCTGCCCCTTTAGAAGAGGGCAAGGGGTGCTTGTCTTCATTCTTTGCATCATGGGTTTGCAATAATTAAAACACGAGGCTTTAATTTCTTACAGAGCAATTGAATAGGACCCCATGCCCATAGAAAAACTCTAGAAAATTATATAAGCATGTAGGAGTGATGATGATCAGGAGAAAAGAGGAAGATGAATCTGGTTAAGAGTGAGTTTAAGAAGACAGTCATGGTTCACAGAGGAGGAACTGTTGCTTAGCAACTACAAGTTTCAGGAAGGAAAATTCTCAATTCCACTGGGGGAAAAGTGCAAAGGTAGGTAAATATGCATCTACTGTGGTGGCTTTTGAGATGGTTGTTGTGATGAATAATTTGCTTTGCAAATATGCCACTGTTTTTCCTCTACATCCATTGAAAACTTGTCCCCATCTCAAGCCATGGGTAATAAATAAAAAATGAATGGGCTGGCCAAACTAGGGACCAACTTGTCCAATGTGACTAAGGATCTAAAAAGAAAAATTCTTTGCTACTTCGCTGGTCTTGCACTTTTCTCTTTTGACTGGCCTTTCTACTACAAGGATATATTCTCTGTTAAGAACGTTTAACATGATAACTATTAGAAGAAAGACTGAAGGAATGCTGAAAGTGCCCTACTCAGTGTTAACACTTCCATCAGGATTGATGCTTTTCATACATTTGCACTTATTTATGTACGCGTCCTGGTTTTTAGTTTTTAACACAAATGGTATTATATTCTGTTACTTGATCTAATGAAACGTGTTTTGAAACTCTTTAATGTGCTATGTGTAGGTAGATCTTACTCTTAACATGCCATGAATCATATACCATATACATATACACATACTGTACCACCAATGGGCATTTCTATGTTTTAAGTTTCACTAATATAAATGATAGCTATAAATAGCCTTGAGTATTTGTGAATGTATTTCTGTAAATATGCTGCTAGAGGCAAAACTGCTGAGTCAAGGGAATATGAGATTTGAATGTCCACCTCCTGATTGTCTTTCCCAAATACTTCATCAAAACAACTGCTGTCTGTTGGCTGTGAATAAGTGTACCAATTTCGATGTTATTATTATTGTTGTTACTATTGTATTATTTCCAAGACAGGGCTTCCTGAGTAGCCTTGACTGTCCTGGCACTCACTGTATAGACCAGGTTGGCCTCAAACTCACAGAGATCCACTTGCCTCTGCCTCCTGAGTGCTGGGATTAAAGGCATGCACCATGACCGCCTGGCTGTCAATATTATCTTTCTTAAATAAAGATAGTTTATGCCATCTAGAAGTGGAAACACAGACAGACAGATCAGACACACACACACACACACACACACAGATTACTGCTGTAAATGAATGTCGTTTCATGTTTATTAACCAAATTGCTTCTCCTTTGAGAATTGCCATCTGGCATCTTTTACCCATTTTAATGTCAAGTTCTTTGTCTTTGTCTAAATTATTCATAGTGGACTTTATACATTATAGTTATTAATACTTGCCTGCTGTATGTATTGTAGTAATTTATCTCTGCCACTTATGTTTTATCTTTTCTGTATGTTCTCTCACATAAACAGAAACTTTAAAGTTACTGAGGTAAAATCTATTATTTATAATAAACTTCAGTGTTCTAGCATTGAGCTCTTACTTAAGAAGATCTTTATTAACCTGTGGCTTTGGAAAATAGTCTGCATTACATGCTAACACATTTACATTTTTTCCTAGTGCTTGTTGCTTGTTGCTTTACAATCATCTGAAACTTGCCTTAGTAAATGATATGAGGTATAGATATTTTTTGTTCTTTTAAATATTGATAACTTCTTTTCCTTTTTTCTTTTTTTGGTGTCATTTTTCTCTATTTTATTGAAGAACATAATTTTTTCATAAAATAAAATAGAATAAGATAAAACAAAACCCATCACATCAAAGCTGAACAAAGCAAATGAACATAAGGAAAACAGCCCCAAGAGAAAGTACAAGAATCATAGACTTACTTGCTCAAACACTAAGAAGTCCCATTAAACTTAACTAAAGTCCCATAAAACTTAAACTAAACCTAAGGTTATAATATAGATACAGAGGACCTGGTGCAGACCCATGTAGCCCTGTGCTTGCTGTTCAGTCTCTGTGAGTCACGTGAGCCTTCGTCAATTGATTTAGAGAGCCTTGTTCTCCCAGTGTCCTCCATCCCTTCCCCTCTTACATTCTTTCTGCCTCTTAGTCCATGGAGTTCCCTGAGTTTTGAAGGGAGGGGTTTGATGGAGACATCCCATTTAGAGCTGTGTGCGCCAAGGTCTCTCTCTCGTCATAATGCCTGGTTGTGGGTTGTTGTGGAATATTTGTTTACACTGTAAAGATGTGTCTCTGCTGAAGGTGCCTTCTGATTGGTTTAATAAAAACTGAACAGCCAATAGCTAGGCAGGAGGTACAGTCAGGATTTCCAGGGAGAGAAAAGAAGAGGAGGAGGAATCTTGGCTGGTGTAGGAGACACCAGGAGATGCAGAGCAAGCAGAATGTGCAGGAGGGGCAGTAGCAACTATGAACCCTATGATAGAATGTAGATTAATAAAAATATGGGTTAATTTAAGTTATAAGAGCTAGTGGGACAAGCCTAAGCTAATGGTCAAGCTTTCATAATTAATAAGACTCCATGTTATTACTTGCAGGCTGGCTGGTGATCCCAACAAGAAGGCTTATTACAGTGGGTCTCTGTATTTATTCCCATCTGCTGCAGAAGGAAGCAAAGAACATAATTTTAAGTCAGGATTCCTAACTCCCTATTCATTATGATAGCCTAGAACAAAATGAATGTTTTTTTTTTAAAAGATTTATTTATTTATTGTGTATACAGTGTTCTGTCTGCATATATCCCTGCAGGCCAGAAGAGGGCACCAGATCCCATTACAGATGGTTGTGAGCCACCATGTGGTTGCTGGGAATTGAACTCAGGACCTTTGGAAGAACAAGCAGTGCTCTTAACCTCTGAGCCATCTCTCCAGCCCCCAAAATGAATGTTTTAAAAATAATTGTTAAATGCATTGATAGCTGCTTTTCTTACAATTTAATGATTATCCATTTTTCCCACTGGTTAAATCAAATTAACCAAAGCATCTTACATATATGTGAGTCCCTTATGTATTCTATTCAGCTTTATAGATTTGTTTCTCTATTTTATTTCCTATTTAAACTCTTTAGGTATAATTATGAAGATCTCACAATATGCACACATATTTAATTGAAAATTCCTTTCCTATTGATGTGATTTTAAATTATTTCTTACTTTTGTGGTGCCTTCTTGTTTATAAATAAGAAGAAAGTAGACATAAATATGTAAGTAAGTAGGTGTAGAATTTTATTCTTTGAGTATCTTATATTTTTATGAGCCCTGTTTTTTCACTGGATATTGTTTAGAGAAAGAAAAGCTTTCGCTTTGTCTCTTGGTTTTTCATGTGTGTGTTCCCCGTGGCTTCATATACTACTATTAAAATCGTGGCAGGAATAATTTGTATGCTTTTCGCTTTAGTAAAAATGCTTGCCATAGTTTACCATTAATTATGATGTTTTCTGTAGATTCTATGTAAATATATTTTATTGGATTGAAACTGTTTCCCTTTGATCTTGACTGGCGAATTATTTTTGAATCATTAGAGGACACTGGAAATAACCAAATGGATTTTCCCATTTCACTGACAGTGATACTTGTGTTTATTTTCTTGACTTTCTTTGAAAGCTTTGGTTAGATTATTACTTTTTAACTATAAATTTCAAGATGTTTTTCCCTTCTGACCAAATATCAGAGAGGAACTTATTGTATAACTGGAGTGAAGAAGGAGAAGGAGCCATAGGGTTATTGCTGACACATTAATTGAGGAGGAAGGAGACCAATATTAGTTTATATATATAGTGGGGGGAGCAAATCTCATACAGCAAGGACTGAAACCAGTGTGGGGATATATGAATTGTCTAATTTCATAAGCGGTTAGTGCATGAACACTGTTTTAAAAGGTTTTATGTATTTTGTGTGTACGAATATTTTGCTTGCATGTATGTATATGTCCCACATGGTGATGACAGAGGTCAGAAGAGGACATCAGATCTCCTTATCCAGTAGTTTCAGACTTCTGTTGGCTTCATTGTGGGTGATAGTAACTGAATCCTGGTCTTCTGCAAGAGCAGTGAGTGCTCTTAACTACTGAGCCATCTCTCCTGAACTAATACCCTATCCTTAAGTCTCCTAATGTTCTAGAATTTTTGTCTCTTGATCAAACATGTCTGTTTTTGTTGTTGTTGTTGTTGCTGCTGTTGCTGTTGTAAATGCTTATAAAGATGACTTCTACTTGATTATTGTAGTTTCATTCATTTTTCTGCTGGTTTGGGTATGTTTATATTAAGATTTTAGCATTCATGTTCAAGTGATTCAATTATGTATCTCTTATATACTTTGTGTTCTGTTAATAGAATAATTTTATTCTCATCAATGGTTTCCAAAGCTTTTCATATTTTTTCCCCGTTCTGTAATACTGACACATATGTGTATGGAAAATATCTACTGCTTGAAGTTTAGTCAAAATTATTTGGACTTGAGGTATTTTGAAAGAGCATGTTTTAATTCATTGTTCATGTCTTCATTAGTTGTCATAATAGATACTTCTCTGTGAAGTAATACACTTCATCTATTGTTCTAAAATTTCAACCTAAAAGTAACCAAAAAGTTCAAAATAATTCTTCCATGTAATTTCATACACTATTTCTTCTCCTCTTGAGTTTGACTTGTGCTCAAGGTTGCTTGGATCAACAGAATGTGATGCAATCAATACTGTACTTTGGGAGGTGCTGGCCTACCCTTCAAGGGGTCCAGCAGTTCCTGCTTCTTTTCTCTTGGAGCTCTTGTTCTAGGAATGCCCCTCTTGGAGTCCAGCCACCTTGCTGGGAAAAGCCTACTTGCTGACGTCACAGTAATCTTGAACCTAAACTTAGCCTCAGCAACTATCCACATGAATGAGCCCAATTAAGCTTCCAGATGATTCCAACTGCAGCAAAGTTCATTGACACTTGGAGAAGTGCTGCACTGAACCCCATCATGGGACAGAACAGTTATTTTTGGCTCTTAGGCTTTGGAGTAACTTTTCGTGCAACAAAGTGGAACCATTATTATTGTCACAATATTCCAGGAGCCACCCAACTCTACTCACTCAGTTAGATATTTATTGTTCACCAACTGGTGGGTGATATGGTTCTAAACTTCAAAATCTGCTTCCTTGGATCATTTTGCATGAACTGTTCATAAGCAAATCCCTTGAAAAGCATTTGTCAAGAGAGAGAAGACAGAATATACTGTGACTGTGATCTGTGTAAAGAAAGGACAAGACAGGGCGACGCTGTCTCTGGCATCTTACTGAATCTTACTGAGAGCCATGGGAATGGAGTGTTTCTGTCGAGTTGTGTAGAAGTGCAAGGTCTCTAAGACGGGTCACTGGATGCAAGATGTTCCCAGTGAGAGGGCTAAATCTGAGTCACTTATCCTTGACAGTGAATCTTGGTATCTCATAAGCTTCATTGTCACTGATTTAAAGGAAAGTTTATTTGTAACATCTTGGTTATCACAATTTCTTTGTTCTGTTTCCTCCTCCTTGGCTTTGCTGTTTGAAAACTAAAAGTACTTTCTATTCTCTTACTTATCCTTACATTTTTGAAATGAGTGTAACTTTGTGTTAATGTCCAAGCTTAATCAGGTATCTTGTCTCTGCCTGGCAGGAACAGTGTGTCCATCCTGCCTTCATGCTGGTGTTCCTGAGCACCAGCTGCTCTTATCTTACACTTCCAGACTATGTTGCACACACTAACTTAATTTCATTATGTACTAATCGTTACGTTTATAGCCTGGAACTTGAAATCCTTTCAAGTCAGCCTCTGAAATAATGAGGTTACATTCATGACTACCATGTCCTGATGACTCATAATTTTAAACCTGCATCTGTTTCCTAACGTGCATGCTTTCTTGAGTCCCAGTAGTTGACTTTCCTGTGTGTATTAAAGGTTTTTGTCATAAAGTGATTATTTCTGATAAAATAAAGGGATGATAAACTTTTGAATATTCTTTATTTTACATCACTCTAAATGTGAGCCTGAGTGTGCTGCAGAATATACTTTTCTTTTCCTTTAAGCTTTGAAAGTGATTGCATCCTTTGTTGAGGATAAGAAATGTTACCGAGTTCTGAATATTTTTTCTTTGTATGCATACTAGCAACTCTCCTGAAAACCTTCAGCATTCCTTTTTAAAAAAAATTATGTTTTTGAGATTATAATGTAATTACATTCCCCGCTTCTCTTTCCTCCTCCCAAACCCTCCCGTAGGTCCCTCCTCACTCTCCTTCAGTGTTTTTAAACAGCCTCAAGATACATCTCAGCCCTGCTCAGGCTTTCTATTTTACTTTGCTCTGGTAGAATGCGATATAAAATGGTATCACGTAACCTTGACACTCTGGGTCTGGCTTTTTCATTCAGTGTAACGTATTTTAGATTCAGCCATGTTTTTGTTCACAGCGGCAGTTTCATGTGTTTCTTTTTCCCTTCTTCTGAGTAGTGTACTGCACAGGTCCAGCCTCTGGGTCTGGAGGTGTGTGTGTGTGTGTGTGTGTGTCAGGGTGCCTGCAGAGGACAAAAGGCCTCAGCTTTCTTGGAGCTGGAGTTAAGTGGATGAACTGTACTTGGTCCCCTAGAAGAGCAGCAAGCATTCCTAGCTGCTGAGTCATCCTCCCAGTTCTCAAGACTCTGTTTTAGTGTTTGTTTTTTCAGACAGTGTTTACTGTAGCAGAGGCTAGCCTTAATCTTTTCATGTAGCTAAAGCTAGTCTTGAACTCCTGATCCCCTTGCTATTGTTAGAAAATTGAGAGATTTAGAAAATGCAAGACTCACTCTCTTCTCTGAGGAATGGAAACTGAAAATAGAAATAAATAAGGCAGAGTACTAAGCCTGGCAATTCTGCAGAATTTTCAGTATATATGTGGCACATTTCTATATTGATTTTTTTTTAAAGATTTATTTATTATATATACAGTGTTCTGTCTGCATGTATCCCTGCAGGCCAGAAGAGGGCACTAGATCTCATTATGGATGGTTTTGAGCCACCCTGTGGTTGCTGGGAATTGAACTCAGGACCTTTGGAAGAGTAAGCAGTGCTCTTAACCTCTAAACCATCTCTCTAGCCCCTATTGATTTGTTTTTAAAATTAAGACAATGTAGGACTGTAATCCTATTTACATTATACCCTAGGAAATGTAAGTTTATCTATGGACTGCAGGCTAGTAGCTGCTCGAGGTGAGGAGTGGAGAGGAGGGCTCATATACATACACTTGTCAAATCTTGTACTTCTACATCTTTTCAACTTTTTGTTTGTTTGCTTTTTGTTTTTGAGACAGGGTTTTTATATGTAGCCCTGGCTGTCCTGGAACTCACTCTGTAGACCAGCCTGGCCTCGAACTCACAGAGATCTGCCTGACTCTGCCTCCCATGTACTGAGATTAAAGGAGTGCACCACCATCACTTGGCAAAATTAATGCCTCTAACTTTTTTTTTCTCTTTTTAAAATTTATGTTGATTATATATTTTTTTGCAAAACTTCATGGAAAACAATATTAGCTGACAGTTCACTGTAATTATGATTTTTTGTATGTAATACATCTTTTCTTTAAATTCAGATTTTCTTTTTATGTTTTCAATATACGAAATTTAATATGCTTAGCTGGTATATTTGTAAGTGTACACACTAACACACACAAGAAAAAATAATGTTAAGGAAAATCTAAAAATTTTCCAGAAATTAGTAACATGGAGTAAACTGTAGATCCCATAAATTTAGAAAAGAGCAAGAAGGCTTAACACCAGACCTTGTGTCTGAGTCTGTTTAGGCATAGTTATACCAGGATACCTTAAAACAGTGTCTTGGGTTGGAGAGATGGCTTAGTGGTTAAGATAAATAACACTCTCGAGGAGAAGCCAAGTATGATTTCCAGCATCCAAGTCCAGAGGCTCACAACCACCTGTAACTCCCACTCCAGGAGGACTGACACCCTCTTCTGGACCCTGTGGGCACTGCACTCATAGGTTCACCCCACCCTACCAACACATAGTACACATAACTAAAAACAAAACAAAACAAAACATAAATCTTTGCAAAGATGTTCTGGAACTCCCTCTGTAGACCAGGCTGGCTTCGAACTCAGAGATGCTCCTGCCTCTGCCTCCCAAGTGTTGAGATTAAAGGTGTGCACCACCACTATCTGGCAAAAGATAGCATCTTAATGATGCATTTAAGATTATTCCACAACTCCTATGTGGGTTTATTTTTATTTTTATTTTTTTGCCTTTGAGCAGTGGTTCTCAACCTTCCTAGTGCTGTAACCCCACAGTTCACATGTGGTGACCCTCAACCATAACATTATTTTGTTGCTAATACAAAACTGTAATTTTGCTACTGTTATGAATTATAATGTAAATATCTGATATACAGATGATCTTAGGCAACCCCTGTGAAAGGGTCCTTTGACTCTCAGAGGGGTCGCAACCCACAGGTTGAGAAATGCTGCTTTTGAGTGATTCTCTTGCCCTTTTGAAAGTTCACAGAGACTTTCTGAAGCTATGTCGGATCTACTGATGGGTGAGTTGAAGACGTTCTTCCTTTGAGCTCTGCTGGGGTTTTTGCTCCTTGAAATTCTGATTCTCTTCATTCTCATCTCTTGGCTGAAATCGCCCACTAATCTCACAGTTTCACTTTTTCCATTAGAATTTTTAACTTCATAGTTATTTTTAAATCACTGTCAGAAGAGTCTGTCTTATCAGAGTCTGGTTCAGTTTATAGCTTTCTTAGCATATTTTTAAATCCATTTTGTCTGTGTGGATTCTGTGTGTCTTGTGTTGGTCAGTAGATCCTATGACCTCATTTCTCTGAAGGGTTTAGGAAAACCTTAACCTGGTATTTTGTTACTTTTTTTTTGAGATTTACTTGTATTTTATGTGTATGGGTGTTTTGTATGCATATATGTCTGTGTGCCACATGTGGGCTGGTGCACATGGAAGGCAGAAGAAGATGTAATGTATGTCTGTGTACCACATGTGGGCTGGTGCACATGGAAGGCAGAAGAAGATGTAATCTATGTCTGTGTACCAGATGTGGGCTGGTGCACAGAGGGGCAGAAGAAGATGTAATGTATGTCTGTGTACCACTTGTGGGCTGGTGCACACAGAAGGCAGAAGATGTAGGCTCCCTTGGGACTGGCATCACAGATGTTGTTGACCACCATGTAGGCACTGTGAATTGTGTGAATTGAACCTGGGTGCTCTGGAAGAGCATCCAGTTCTCTTAACCACAGAGCCATCTTTCCAGCCCCTGTTTATTTTTTAAACAATGGTTTGTTCTTCCAATATTCTTTGTTGTTCCCTACACGGTATAGTTAATTTTTTTCTTATTGATTTCTAAAAATACTTTACATATTCTTGATGTGTAATCTTCATCAAGTATTTGTCTTGAGAACATTAACTCCCAGTTTGTGGCTTTGTCTCAGTTAGTTATATCTCTTGCTGTAAAGAAGTTTTAAAATTTGTTGTATTCTAATCTTTAAATAATTTTCATTTAAAGCATAGAAAGCTTATTAAGTCATATCTGAGATATCCCAAGCTACAGGTGAATCTAGAAGATATTCTTTGTTATTTTCTTTCAGGAGTGTTACTGTGGGTCTAGCTTCAACACATAGATTTATGATCCATGTTATTTGTGATACAAAGAATATGCTGGGGCCCATTTTTCTGCATTATAACTTATTGAAAATACATTATTTGTCTACTTAATGCTCAAAATTATTTCAAA
Organism: Peromyscus nudipes; assembly: GCA_902168325.1. NCBI lineage: Eukaryota > Metazoa > Chordata > Mammalia > Rodentia > Cricetidae > Peromyscus > Peromyscus nudipes. The sequence continues at coordinate 63,117 of CABHPH010161492.1, read as the reverse complement.
AGTTAGTCACATGTATATGCTTCAGAACTAATTTTTTTACTAGCCTATTTTTTTTCTGCCTTTAGATTTCTTCATTTTTGCTGCTTAACAGTAAGTCTTAAGTTGAATTGGGACAGCTTTGTTCTTTTACAATATTGTTTTGTGGGATTTTCAAAACGTATTTTAGGATAAACTTGAATTTAGGCACGAAAATCCTGTTAAAATCAGCCTCCATCAGGAAGGGAGAGAACAGGCTTGTTACCAAATTCAATCTTCTCATCAGTGACATTGCTACCTCTCCATTTATTTGTGTCTTTTTAAATTTCTGTCAGCAATACTTGATAATTTTAACCACAGAGAAACTGAAAACTCTGAATAAGCCTATTGTTATGCTTTTATTCTATTACATAGGGAATATTTATATTTATTATTGCCTTAGTGTGTAGAAATATAACTTATTTTTTAATTTTTATTTTTACTTGTGTGTGTATGGATGTTGTGTTTGTGTCTTTGTGTGCTGTGTGTGTAGATGCCTGAGAATTCCAGAAGAGGAATTCCTGGAGCTGGATGGTTACAGGTGGCTGTGAGCCTCTTGGTGTGGGTGCTGGGAATAAGAGTTGGGTCCTCTGGAAGAGCAGCAAGTGCTCTTGACCATTGAATCACCATCTCTCCAGCCCCTAATGAATTGTTTTATACAGTTTTATCTCTCTGTGTCCTGTGACTTTGCCAAATTCAATGATAAAGTTTAAGATTCTGAATTAATTTCAGTTCCTGGAAGAATTAAACTTTTTTCTTTCCAATATTTGTTGTCCTTTGCATTTACCTAAGTTAGAGCATTGACTATGCTCCAACTGTTATTATTGATGTACAATTGATTAAATGCTACTATTGACATACAATCTGCACATAACAAAGTAAATAGATTTTTATACACACATTTCAGAGTTTTAATCACTATGTAGGGTCCTGTAATCCCCGCAAAGATTGTATACTCCACAAGTCCTTTGTACTTTATCTCTCCCCGTCATGGCTCCTGAGAAGCATAAATCTGCATACTGTGGTATTAATTTGCATCTCTCCCAAATACTATATACAAGGAATTATATCCAGTATTTATGCCATATTATATGCCTATAGTATAAATCATAAATTCAATGTTTTAATTTGTGTTCTGAACTATGTGTTGTCTCTAAATGGATCAGGGAGCCGTTTATACTTACATTCACGCTCCCTTCTGCTGCTCTTCATGCTTTTCTGTGTAGCTTGGCTTTCATCTGCCTTACTTCCCTTCAGCGAAACCACATTCCCTTATAGTGAGAATCCCCAGCCCTGGGTTCTTTCATACATAGTTTATTCATATTTTAATTTTAATTTTGAAAGACATTTTGTGAGGTATAGGATTCTTTCTCTATTTCTTTCAGCAGTTAAGTATCTTCTAAATGAAGTCACAATAGCAAGTTCATTAATTTCGGGCCATATTTTTTATTAGTTCTTTGAGAATTTTGTACAATGTGCTTTGATCATATTTACTCCTGCTGCCAATTCCTCCCAGACTTACCCTCCCTTCCTTACATACCCAGCTTTGGGTACAATGGCGGCACAAACGTCATGTGACCAATCGTCCACTTTCTGCTTTCAGTCTCACTCTAAGCCCACACTGATAATGGCATCATTATCAGGCCAGGAGCCTGGACACAGACAAGTCATAGGCCCCAGGGGAGACCTACTACCATTACTGTGCTAAATGTATACGGCATTAAGCCATCTCCCAATGACCTGTCATTACACCCATACATCTCCACACCCATCAAAGACGTTTCCATTTGCAGTAGATGGTGATTAACACAGAGACCCACAACTGGTCAAGGTTCAGAGAATAAGGGACTGCGGAATGCTTAGCCCTACATGGGGCATCTATGTCACAGACTCTTCTCCGAGGATGGAGAATGGTTGCAGAAGAAGTAGGAGAGTAAAGACTGTAACAGCCAAAGGCAGCGGATGTCTACAAGGGAAGTGTCTTTTGGATACAGCGGGAGAACTGAACATAGAACCTTACAGTAGTTGTGACAGCACACATAGGACCTGTATAAGCTCAACTGAGATCAAATTCCACCACGGAGGGAGGCGGTCAGAGCAAAGTCCCACCCCCAGCTGAAGCACCATTGGCAATTGATAGCTGCTGGGAGAAGGAGTGTAATTGTTTTTTCTCTTTACTCTTAGCTGTTTGGGGGGCCAGCCCCCCAGCTCCCAAATAAATACACAGACACTTATTCTTACTTATGAATGCCTTGGCTTATTTCTAGCCAGCTTTTCTTAACTTAAATTAGCTCATCTACCTTTTGCCTCTGGGCTTTTACCTTTTTCTGTTCCTGTGTATCTTTCTTTCCTTCTTACTCCGTGGCTGGCTGTGTAGCTGGGTAGCTGGCCGCTAGCATCCTCTTCTCGCTCCTTGATCCTTTCTTCCCAGATTTCTTCTCCTATTTATTCTCGCTGCCTGCCAGCCCTGCCTATCCTTTCTCCTGCCTTGCTATTGGCTGTTCAGCTCTATCAGTAGACCAATCAGGTGTTTTAGACAGCCCAGCACATCTTTGCATCATTAAACAAATGTTCCACAGCATAAACAAATATTCCACAACAAAGAAGAGTCAGTTTTTAAGAGTGCAGCTAGCTCTTCAGGACTGGAGAGATGGCTCGGTGGTCAATAGCACTTGCGGCTCTTCCAGAGGACCGGATTTCAGTTCCTTAGTATCCCATTATCTGCTCACAACTGTCTTTAACTCTAGTTCCAGGGGATACAATGCCCTCTACTCACCTCTATGGACACCGTATACATGCAGTGTTTAGAATACATGCAGACAAAAATGATACACATAAAATAAATATATTTTAAAAAAGTGTAGCCCCTGGTAAACTGACCACACTCCTGTAGAAGGCCACACATCCAGGAATGTATGGGCAGCACAAATTAGAACTGAATTTTTTAAAAGGCTACCTTATTTTTGATGAGCAGCAATGTGTTTTTGTATCATTTCTTCCCTAAATGTGAAATATGGATACATCCAAACTTAACAAAAACACCTCCTGATTTCAAATGCTTGACACAGATGGTGTTATTTCTACTTACTGTTTAGTTTGTTGACATTCTTGGATCTATAACTAATGTTATTTCACTAAATCTGATGGAAATTTCAGCCTATAGTTTTTCCAAGTAAGTTTTCTGCCCTTGTCTATCTCCTATTTCTTCAAGCGTCTCATTCGTAAATAAGAAATAATGATACTGCCCTACAAACCAGTTTGTTGCTCATTCTTTCAGTGTTTTCTCTTTTTGTTTCCTGGGCTAGATAATAACTCTATTTTACTAGTTCTTTACTGTTGAATAAAAGTTAATCCAAAATCTACTGCTTTGAAGCAGCAGTATACCTTCATCTCTTACGATTTCCTTGTATGCAGAAGTGCAAGTTATTACGAATGATCAACTATCTCATTTGAGTTAATTGACTCAGTCCTGTGAATTTGTCGTCAGACGCTTGCTGGGGCTGAAGTCACCTTAGGCTCGAGTGGAGTTTGGAATCTCCTCCTGTGGTAGCTCACTTACTTAGCTAGAGAGTCATGTCCTCTTCCTAGGAGTTTGCATGTGTCTGCTTGAGTGGCCTTTCTTCAGAATGAGCACACAAAGGAAGAAAGACATCATCTGCTCTGCCTTTATGACCATCATATTCTGCTTTTCACTTAGACCAGCCATGGCTCAGTGTGGGAGGGAAACTCAGACATGAACATAAGGAGGTGAAGGTTACTGAGCTCTGTCTTAGGCATTGGATACTAGACCTGACGTTAAGCCCACCCGCCCTTCTTTCTGTAATCCGAAGTCTTCTTGAGTCCTTTTCATGTAACTTCTAAAATTCAGATGATTTGTTATCGCTCCTAAAATCGCCAACAATTCTTTTGAAAATTTTCCAGTTCTCTGGTAGGAACCTCCAGCTTTATTTTTATTATAACTCCTTTCCTTTTAATTATTTAAACACTTATAGTTTCTGTTTTAAATCTTTCTTCATCAGTATCAAGCTATGAATCATCTTGGAATTAGTTTGTGTAATTTTACTATTAGCCCCAATTCACATTTTCTTACCATTTTCTGTGTCTAGCAATTTTTTAAATTATATGCTAGATGTTACCAACTATTAGCTGAAGAGATTCAAATTTTTATATTTCTCATACAAACTTATTTCTTAATTCCTTCACTCAAACACACATTTAACTTGGTTTAACATTTTTTATTTTTTAAAAATTACTTACTTAGTGTGTATTGGTGTTTTGCCTGCATGCATGTGTGTGTAAGGGTGTCAGGTCCCCTGGAACTGGAGTTACAGACAGTTGTGAGCTGCCATGTGAGTGCTGGGAATTGAACTCGGGTCCTCTGGAAGAGCAGCCAATGCTCTTAACCACTGAGCCATGTCTCCAGTCCAGGTTGCCGTAACTTATACTTCAAACCATGCACTTTTCCCTTAGCTCTTTATCCTTCTGGTTACCATTTTTTTTTCTGGTATTATTGAAAGTTAGCACACATCTCCACAGTTTAAGAAATTAGCCTGCTCTTTTAGCGCAGATTAGGTATAGATGTAAATTTCTCCACTGTGGTCTGTTTCCCCCCCCTGCAATTTTCTTCCCACTTTCTACTATCCAACCCAGTGCAGGAATGTCTGTTGTCTGATACTTAAAGTTAGGAAGACTGAAATTCACTCAAAAGAGTTTCTTTTTCTGTGGGTGACATATTTCTCATTCCATCCCAATTTTGTTGTTACTCTGAACACTTTAATAACTGTTCCATGTAGACCAGGATAAATAATTTTTATATACAGGAGAATTATACAGCCTGCTTTGCCATTATCAGAACGAGAAATGGTCCATTCATGTGTTAGAATGGACAATTTAATTATCCATCAAATAGCTCCTCTGATACTCGAGATTGATGAACCTGTTTAATGGTGGATGATTCACAGAAATCATAAGGAGTGACCATGTAGCTCGGTGGTAGAGCACTACCTACCATGTAATTTTACCATGTAAAGGCTCTCACTTTGATTTCTGAGACTGAAAGTGAACGGAAGTCAGGCTGTTTTGTTGGCAATACCCCAGTTACTGGTCTTGCAGTTCTCAATGACCTTGTATTGTTCTATTTTCCAGTGAAGAATCGTCCAGTCCCTGTATGGATGGGGACGGGAAACATATAAGTCAATAATATGTCAGCATCTCATGAGAATACAGGTATATGTGTCACACGCTGAATCCCCAGAATTCAACTTAATTTCTGTTTGAGTGTGGAATCAGCTATGCCATCTGACCTAAATCAAAACTTTAACCTTGTTCAGTATTTACAGAATCAGATCTGTTGTTTCCTTTTAGGCTTTGGAGATGGTGTGTTTGGAATGGCTAGGCATGTCAGGGCCACAGAATGCCTTTAAACACATCCGTCCAATGTCTTGTTCTCTGTTTCCTGCTCCAAAGTCTTTCTTGATCTCCCGTGGTAAGAGTTGGATTTTTCTTATGAGCTGTTCCTCCTCTAGGATTCTAGGTCTTCAAAATCTGAGTCTATTATTGTTTGTCCATATGGTCAAGGTTTAGTTAACAGTAGTTCTTCTGATTTATTTCTATTTCCATTTCTTTTCATTTTAGTCAAGACTTGGCAAAAATGATAAATTTCATGTATTTAATCTTTGTTTCACTTACTTTAAAATAATACTATTTCATATTCATCTGTCTAAAATGAAAAAGGGAGCTTCAAGGCACCTCCCCACTGCCTTCCACGAAGCATACGTTCCAAGACTTCCAGTGGATGCCTGAAACCACAGGTAGCTCTGAACTCTGCATCAATTCTCCTTTTCCCAGTACAAGACACTGTTGAGCTATGATGAGAGCAGCATATATCGGGAGGACACACTGGGCCAAAGGGTTATTCATATCTTGGTTAGGCCAGAGTAGCGTAGCACAGACTTCATTGTGCCGTCTAGGACAGTAGGGAATTTAAAACGTCCAAATTGTTCATTTCTGGAATTTCCCATCTAATATTTTCACACTTCAGTTTGCTGCAGGGAACTGAAAACACAGACAGTAAAGCTTCAAACAAGGGTGTAATGAGGTACTCTTGTTAAACTTTACGTTGTGGCATTTTTCCCCCCAAAAGTCATTTGTGAAAAGACTAGGAGACAAATGACTAAGCTTGGGACAAATGTAAATATCATTCCTATGAGCACCTCTATACCACGCATGGGCTCTTTCTCCAACCATTGTTTTAAAAAAATTCAGGGAAACAATGGGGTCACCATATCGTCAATGTGGTGTACTTGCTTTGGATCCACATTGTAAAGTAGTTTACAGCAGACACGCATTTACAGCCATTGCTGCCTCTGAGGGGCTTGCCTCAAAGAGCTGTGATTACGAATAGCCTAGCAGCGACGGCATGCCTGCCTTTCCAACCATCACTGCCAGCTAAGGGAAACTTACTCCGTGAGCATAGAATTTTGACAACACTTATCTTGCTTTGTTTATGAGCTTGATATGTTCGCATGAAGATTTAGTGAAGCGGTGTATTTTCAGTACAAATTCAGTACCAAATAACTCAGTATGTACTGGACCTGGAATCAACCTTTCACATATTTGCTACTTGTAGAGCGTTGTATTTTGAGCATTTGCTCACCATCATCACCCCCCAAGGAATAGTTCTGCATTGAGTTTTCATTTCCTATCACCTAGGGCAAACACTCCTATTACAGTAGACTGTTTTGTTTTGGCGGTGGAAATTTCACTAGTATGTAAGTACTATCTCAACAAATTAGAGGAAATACTGGAACATATTTGTGATGGATGCTTTCAGGAATGGAGATTTGCTGAGAAGAGTTTAGTACATATTGGGGAAAAGATAGAAAAAAATCCCTTATATCTTGTAGTATTAAATGGTCTAGGAGCCATTTAGCTGGAAATCAGATGTGGTAATAACTATTGCACACACACACACACACACACACACACACACACACACACACATTACAACGTAACAACTAATTGTTTATCTTTGTTGAAATCTGAGAAGAAATAAAGCCCAAAGGTATCTCTTCAACCAGTACTTAAAATCGCCATGGCAGATGATGGATGGACATTAGAATGCTTATGATGGGGTACAGCTCGTGGGAAGAAAAAAGCTCTTAACTGTAGCAACCTTCTCTGTCAAGAATGGTGACAGGTCCTGCCTCAAGGCAGGTTTGCCCCGTTGGCTTCTCCGGAGCCTTTCTTTGAGCCCTTTGAGCTGCTGGCCTTCAGATGCTGAAATTGAACTAGACATAGCCAAGTGTGTGCCCTTTTAGGAGCTCCAGCAGAGCCAGAGGCGACAGTGCCACCAGCCGCGATGACAAATTGAAGACTTCACTCAAAGGTGAGTCAGGTCAGCATGGACCTAGGCCCTTCCCTCTCTCCAGTGTGCACTGAGTTCCAGCAGAGAAGGCCTGCCAGGAGCTGGCAACCATAGGACACCCTCCTCCATCATCCATACAAGCTCTGACATAGGGACCAACAAGGGGTGGCTGGTTAGCTGGTGCAAGGTGGAAGGGACTCGCCCGCTTCGAGCCACGCTCCAGGAAACATGAGTTTCGCCAACAATGACCAGGTTCCTTTCTCACCATGCACTTGGTGGCCTCCACTCGCGGAGCTCGCCTCCGACAGAGCGGTCTCCTTCTAGGCTGCCGGCTCCTGCCGGAGGGCGTGCAGCAAGATGCATGCCCGGGGGCCTAGTGTCTTCCCCAAGCTCCTGTATTTGCAAAGGCTATGTAGATAGGTGGCCGGCGGCAGCCACAGCTTGGGAGAGGAGCACAGGGAGGGGGCTGGCAGGGCAGGCGGGAGGGAGGCGCGGAGGTGGGGCAGCGGGAGCGAGGGGGAGGGCGCCTGAGCTCTGCGGCGCCCTGCCTGGTCTCTGCCGGCTGCCGGTGGCTCCGGGTTCCCCTGCACCGGGCTCTCGGTCTCAGCCTCTCCGCCCGCCCTCGCTCCCGCTCCAGAGCGCGGAGGCGAGCCGCAGCCCGGCGCGGCGGTGGGCGTGTGCGCGCTGAAGGACGCCTCCTCTCGCTCCCGTGTTGCAGGCGGCGGCGGCGGCTGGCGGCTCCAGCTCGGGCAGCGGCAGCGGCGGCGGCGGCTTCCGGAGTCCCGCGGCGAAGATGCTGAAAGTCACGGTGCCCTCCTGTTCCTCGTCCTGCTCCTCGGTCACCGGCAGTGGCCCGGGGTCTGGGAACCTCGTTCCGGATTACTGGATCGACGGCTCCAACCGGGATGCTCTGAGCAATTTCTTCGAGGTGGAGTCAGAGCTGGGACGGTAAGACGAGGGGCGCTGGACCAGGCGGAGTGTGGAGGCGCGGGCTGGGGCTGGGAACGCCTGCAGCGTGCACGCTAGTTGTCCCTCTGGCTGCGACACCTCCCGAGGGTGAGGGTGTCGGACTAGCCTCCTCTGCCTTTAATCTCTCCCCTGCCTAGGCAGTGTCTGGGCAAGAGCTAAGGCTCTAGTACGAGGCAACCAGGCTCTCCCCAGAGCGCCTAGGCCGGTGCAGCTGCGAGCATCCGCCAGACTCTCCCGCCCTCCCAGCGTGGAACTGGCTGCCACTTGGGTGATATCTCTCACCGCACGTGGACTCTGCTTTCCTAATTAGTGTCTTTGCTCAGATTATAGTTTGTGAGAGCGACTTGTGTGTCTAGTTAGTTTTGGGTAAGGGACTGCAGTGTGCCCCCTCTACATCGTGATGGAATTATTAAATTAGATTCTTCCTGCTTCCCCTCACCAAGCTCTCCAAAGCAAGTGGCACTAGAAATTTAACCTAAATACTAGCTTCCCTGCAGCGTGTGCTCAGGAGAAGGCGAGAATGAATCATTTAGGAGAGTTAAAGGCAGAGTAATGAAGTAGTGGGGCTTTAAAGAGGAAGCAGCTCATGAGGGCCAGGCAGGGGTAATTAGTGAGAAGAGGTCTGAGGCTCTTCTTTCATGTGCTGGAGTGGTTTATTTAAATCGTGTATGCAAAAAAGCCATCCCGTTGGGAAAGCAGATGCGCCCCCTCATGCCCTCTCTGAAGATCTAAACAGGTAGCAGTCTTACCTTGAGACGGGTTCCGTATGTTCTCAGATCTTTATCCACTGAAAATTATTCCCCTCTCCTGCCCCTCACTTCTTTTCTCTTGTCCATATGCACGTAAGGAGACTTGTTTTCAGTACTGTTTACGTGCGGAGCTTCCATCAGAGAAAATCTGAACACCATTTCAACTGTTGCCAAGTTGTAACTTTTCCCCCCTGCAATTTAATTTTCATTCTTCCTTTTGCTGGTAGTAGGTTATCTAACAGTTTTTTAATTTTAACTTTTTTGATGCTGTTAAGAAACGATGACACTGGATTCTGGGTGTTTGTACTTAGTGGGAAGGATTTGCTCCCTCTGAGTTGCCTTTACTGAGTACAAGTGGTGTGTAAAAAGGTAAAACTTTTGAAAGGCAGTTTTTTTTTTCTTGCTGTTTAAAAATTCTCAAGCTATTCGAGCATTGAGGAATGCAAATGTCCATGTCCATTTTTGAGTCATGTTTCTGGGTGTTCATCTGAAGGCAGTGGGAGACTGAAGTGAGATAGCAATTGATATTTTTTGGGGGGTTCAAGAAATCACACTTGTGTGATGTGCCGCAGCGTTGTGGTATAAACTTCTGATTAAAGAGATAATCTACTTAAAATTGGTGACTCGGTGCTTTAGAAGTTGCTAGGTAGGGAGGAAGTGCCGGCTGCAGCTGAGGGGATGGCCCCACAGCCCATCTGAGCAACACCCCAGGAGCCCGTAACACATTCCCACTTACTAATTACACAAATAAGCTTTGACATCACATCAAACACTCTGATTTGAGAAGTGGGAGAATTTATAGGGAAAAAAAAAAAAAACCCAAACAAACTTCCAAGCGGACACATACATACGACGGTGGATCTCAGGGAAGCAGTTTTGGAAGTTTGCTTGGTTTTGCTTTGGCCCTTCGGTTCGCGTTCCTTTGGGGTTATACTTATAAATGTACTATAAGCTGCTGAGACTTGCCCTGCCAGATCGTCTTTTTGTTACCCTACAATCACCAGACTCAAACATTTTAAGAAGAAAACCATAACCACTAAAAGTTGCACTTCCGGTCTCCTCTCCAGCAGCAGTGCCCAGTGCCGGGTGTGTCCTCTGTAGATGGCAGTGTTGGTGAGCAGTGAGCTCACAGCATGTGGTTAAGATGGATAGATCTTTTCACTTCATAATCTAAGTTACTATTTTTTTCAATGAAATAAACCTAAAGCATGAGCCAACTGGTGTGCCAGCTGTAATTGTTAAGGATCTACAGAACTAGGAAGCTGCAGAACTTTTGTACACATTGAACCACAAAGATCTGTTTACTCTTTGCACTAGTTATCAATTTGAGCTCACTTGAATTGATCTCAAGATTTTTCTTTACGTTTTGGGCCAAATCTGGGGCCAGAGGTGACCCCAAAGCCAAAACACTTGATTCTTTCATGCTCAGTTGTCAGTATGATGCTCGGTCAGGAACATTCTAGTGCTGGGAGGGGCCACTGTGGTTAGTGTCACAGTGTAGACAGCCCCCTCTAGGTGTATTGGTTCAGTGTAGACATTCCCCTTTAGATGAACTGGAGATTTCTTTTTTCATCTCCTAAAAGTGTCTGTTACAGACTGGTGACTCCTGATTTCAAGAAAGTTAAAGTCAAGACCACATGGACAATATACCCCGAGAGTGTGTCTGGAAAGTCAAGTGGAGTTAAATTCCTGAAGCTGTAAAAACCCGAAGCCCCTGGACCAGTGGTTCTCAACCTTCCTAATGCTTGTGACCCTGTGATACAGTTTGTCATGTTGTGGTGACCCCAGCCATAAAATTATTTTCATTACTACTTCATAACTGCAGTTTTGCTACTGTTATGAATTGTCATGTAAATATCTGATATGTGACCCCCCCTCCCCCAAAGGGACCATAGCCCACAGGTTGAGAACTACTGCCCTGGACAGTGCTTATAGAAAGCAGGCATTGACAGATGATCCATTTGGAGCCATCCAGCACAAGATGGCTGTTAAGAGATTAACTTTTTTTGGTGGTATGTGTAGGCCCAAGAATGAGTTATTTGAAAGTGTCAGGAAAGCCAATTTTTTCCCCTAAAATCAAAATTGAAAATATTTTGGTATTTATAGAGCTTGTTAAGTTTACAAAAGTCACAATGTATCAACAAAGCTACTTAAAAATATGAGCTAGCCACGATCCTATGCAGGGATCCACACCTAGAGAGGAGTTGGTCTTCTGCCCAGTGATTTGAGAGACTGGCATTCTGAAGGCTTTTCTAATGGAGCAGAGAGCTTACCTCTGACTTACATTCCTCGCAGTGATTTGGTGAATGGGAAGGCAAGACTTGGCTTGCCCTGCTCTGTGGTGAGGGTTTGGCCTTGTGGACCCAAACCCACATCCTGATTTCAATTGGGTCTATCTTTTGTTTAGACTTGTTGTACCATATTGGAGGGATGTTTCTAATGAACTTGCTCCCAAACATCCAAATCCAGAAAATCAAATATTAGACCACTTGACTTAAAAAAAAAAATGTGTTAAATTATTCTGCATTTTTTTCTATAGTTGCTTTAGGTTTGTGACCTTTAGGACCCCATCAGACTAAACTCATTATTTAAAAAAATGTGTTTATGTGACAACTCAGTTATCTGTCTGTCTGTCTTATCTAGTTGTATCAATGTTGTTTAGGGTACAAATCTATTTTAAATAGTGAGCTGTGTGGTCATTTGTGTAGAATAGAAACAATTTCACCAAATAATGCTTACTCTTACTGTCAGCAATATATTCCAATATTTTATGTTTTATATTGTTTCATTGTATTCTATTTTATTCAAAATATTTGCTGAACTCATGTGGTCTGACATCCTGCTAACAAGTTGTGGCTCAGTTAGAAAATGGTATTTTTGGACATAAATGTGAGCATGCCAGATTAAACTATGAGGCAGAGTCCTTTAACATAGTATCTTGGGAGACCATTTGGCAACGTTGCCCTGAGCATTGTCCATTTGGCAGAGCTCTGTGGAGAAAAATTCTTCTTTCCTTGCCTCCAAGTCCTTATTAGATTTTCCCTTCCAAAATTTTGAGAAAACACTGGTGTCTGCAAAAGATCCACTGCGCACCCTGGAGTCTGAACTAGCTGAGAAAGGGATCCTGTGCCAGGGGAAGCCTAAGTGTGGAGGGAAGGAACTTGGAGAGTGAAAGAGCTGTGTTCTAACAGTGACTGTGAACTCTGGCCCAGCAAATGCTTCTTGTGAGGAATCACAAGTGGGTCTTTTCTAGAAGGGCTTCAGCCAGTGCTCTTCGATTGTCTTAGCTCTGTTTGCTTGGACGTCAACAACAAAATCCCTGGGTGACTTAAACCACAAACTTTTGTTTTTCATAGATCTGGAGGATAGGGGTTCAAAACCAAGATGCTGGCTAATTTATTTACCCCAATGAGCGCCTTCTTCCTGTCTTGAGTGGTGGCCATTTTCTGCTGTGTTCTCAGAAGATAGAAAGGAAGAGGATATACATATACATATATGTGTGTGTGTACATATATATAATATTCTAGCATATGTAATAATATATATTAAAACAATTTCTCTAAGGTCCTTGGTGCCTCTTCAAGATCATTCATCCTGTCTTGAGAGCTCAATTTTCAGGAGTTGATTCTAAGCATAACCTCTTCCCAAAGACCATATTCCAGCTGCCACACCTGAGGATAGGTTTCAACATATGAACTTCTAATTTGTACATGTTACTGTGCTATGTAAGTATATATGAAATATAATGTGCTATATATATATGAAAATAATTGAGCATGTCCCCTATATTCCTCTACTCTCCTTTCTCAATCTACATTCCCATTAGTTTCCTTTGTTCCCCGGGAAAGTTTTACTGCTACTTTCACGCCAGATATACATTCATGGTTTTATCAGCATATGAATCTTAAGGGGACAATTTAGTCTACACTATGGTTGGTGAGGCACCAGACTCTGTCTTTTTTCTTTTTTCCTTCTTCCTTCTTTCTCTTTTGCCAACCACCTTCTTGGGTATTCTCTTGGCTGATACTTCTCAAGTTCCGGGCTTTTTCCTTACACCATCTTTCAGGGCTACACAGCCGATTTGCTGCACACTGCTGGCAGCTGATCTGTTTTACACTCTGCTCTGATGGTTTAGCCTCTTTGGTGCTCACATGTTCCTTCTCATTTGGGTTTTTAGTGTGATTCTGAATTTCTCCATAAAATTGATTCTCAGTCGGCTCAGGAGCAAGGTGTGACACCAGATGGGAGCATAGAAGCTCATGTTGTATAGGCTCTTTGCAAGAATACTGGCTCTTGGCTTCCAGAAGGCAGACTCCATGAGTTTGCCCTTTGGACAAGTACATAGTCATTGTCTAGCACGGTGCATTGCACTTAGCGCCTGTTCGGCAAATGATCTTAAAGAGAGAGCTACTCAAGGGACTAAGGAGATACTCAGTGGGTAAAGGGCCTTGCTGCAAAACCTGACAGTCTGAGTCCTCTCCTTGGGATGTACATGGTGGAAAGAGAGAACAACGCCCGGAAGTTGTCTTCCTGGCCTCCATGAGCTTGCCGTGGGCCAAATGCTCCACCTCCAGTAAATACACAAATGTATTTAAAGAATTTTAAAAAGAGACTGACTCAGTGTAATGAAGCAGATCAGACATGGATGTATCCTCTTTTAAAATTCTCTCTCTCCCCCGCTTTTCTTTTCAGTCTTGGTTCTTCTTGGTATTTGTTTGTGAAACAAGTCAATGCTAGTGTGCAATTCAATACCCTCTGGCTTCTGCCTCTTGAGGACAGGAATTACAGGCCTGTGCCACAACCCTTTTGGTTGTGTTGGGGCTTCATTCTAGTGCTTTTAGGAAAAAGGAAAAGTTATGTTATCTTTCCCCTTAAAATGTCTATAGTCAAGACCCCCTCCCACCCAGCTTTGGCTTCCTTCTCCACAGTGGTAGTGTTGGTGAGGACTCCCCCGCCCGCCACTGACAACATGGCACATTTCTCTTGGCCGTCTTCTGTGGTTCTGAACTGAAGAGGATTCAGTTTCACCCGCACTATCACTCACCACAGGAAGATAAGACTTAGGAGTTAAGTCAAGATGACTTTGAGGGCATGAGCTTCTTTCTGGGTGATTTCAACCTCTGAAGTATTTGGCAATGAACTCCTTGTACAGAACCTTAAGTCAGTTGAAGGCTGTGATAGGATCTTGGCTTTTAAGAACACGCTTTGAAAACTGTTACTGGCTGAGGTTAAAACACCGACGCAGGTGTTGTCTGCCTTTAACCCTTTCTGGAGATGAGGTGAAGGGAGAAGAGAGGAGAGGAACCACAAAACAGCTTCAAAGACTTTTCTTGTGAACGGTTTACCCTCACATGTGCATGTGGATTGTGTGTTTGCAGCAATGCATGTGAAAACAAAGTATTGAGTGTTTCAACCACTGCTTCTTCATTTTTTTTTGTTTATGTCTTTTCTTCTTCCTTGCTATTTATTCATTTTATTTTCACTGGCTGAGAAGTAGTTTTTGGTTAAAAAAAAAAAACAACCCACTCTGGGGGAAGATAAGTATTAAAAAGAATGTTGACTTTTTAAAATCCCAAGGTTAGATTTATTATGAAAAATATTGTTATTTAACTGAGTCAAGGAACCGTATCATACAGGACAAAGATCGGTTTTTCTTGAAATCTAAAGAGTGAAATTTTTGCTGTAATTTCTATTAATCTTTAGCTTAGCTGTCTTTTCTTATACTTAGTTACTAGAGCATCTGCAGATGAATGGCTCCAGAGACTCAATTAGGAAGTGAAGTCCAAGTGTGTTAATGGCATAGAATTAATGCATAGGGAACATGGACCCTTCGATACGGTCCATTGTCTTCATTCTGACTGCAAATGGACAGCCATAACTGTGGCTGGCGTAAAATAGAGAATGGCTCATATCAGGATTTCTGTTGTTGTCAGTGGCAGAGATCAAATGAGGAAAGAAATAGTGTCTTGGCAAAAAGTGATTTGTAGGGATGGGTCAGCGAAAATATGGAAAAGGACTCTCAACATGCATTCCATTGTAATTCTGGGCCAGATATATTATTCTTTGTTGTAAGGCCATCCTGCGCATTGCATGATGTTTAGCAATGTCTCTAGCCTCTACCTACTGGCAGAAACCTTCCTCCCATGTTGTGAAAACCAAAAACGTGTCTCCTTATTGTCAAATGTGGCCTCCTTCCCACACTGACAATCCTGTCTTAGAAGCTTGAAGCTAGTCTTTTGCACAACTTTGAGTTTTATAGACATTTAGAAGCAACAAGGAGCATCGGTTGCAACCAACAGTTTCTCCCATTTCTGTGTGATACCGACAAGTCTCTTGTTGCCAGTGTACATTGTCTGTACCTTACTGAGTGTTTTCGTTTAAATAATCTTTTTTTTTTTGCTTGCAAAATTTGTTTGCAAGAATGTTTATCTTTACCACATTGAAATAATAATTCAAATCTTATCTTAAGAAGCAATTATAAAAGCAAATTGAAACAAAGCAGAGCGTTAATATTAAACTGTGGCTAGCCATGTTTGTGTGTGGAAGGCCACAAGCTCAAAGATATTTCCTTCATTAGAAGAGAGATTGTTGGAGATTAGCGGGCTCAAACCATAGTACACAAATAGAACTTTTTCTTGCAAAGGCAACCAGAATGATTGAGCAGCTGAAAGGAGAAGGGTGCCCGTGTTTGATTGCTTACGGTTTAATTCCATGCCTTTATGCCTCCTAAAGTTATTTTGGTTAGAGATCTGACCTTTTGAATAATGAGGGCCTAGGTAATGTATGCTGGCCATGTGTGCTGTCATAGAGAAAGGCTTTCAAGTACATGCTTTACTGGTAATAAGACAGCAGCAATAAATCTAATTCATGATAGATGTGAGTTAAATAAATGAATAAATAATAAATAAAATTATTTTTATATAACCTGTTATATTCTATAAGCGTACTAAAATTATGCTGGAGAGGGTTGTCAAAGTTTCTAATGGATGTATCATTAATTTGGTTCTTATGTTGTGTGAGGTTTAAACTTTCTTTTTGCTACTGGTTTCTTAGGCTTTACTAGGCTTACTACATAGGAAGGAACAGGGTCCAACTAGTTGTTTTCATATGTATGTATAGGCATATGATATTAATATATTGGCCTTTGCTGCTCCTGCTGTGTAATTTTTGGTTTCCTTGCAAATAGAATGAAACAATTCATCTTTATTTTATATACGCCATTCCTAAGGCAAAATTGGCTTTTACTTTGGAAATATTCAATATTCAGAGTCAGTGAAGTTACAACTTTGAGTTTGTTATTGATTTTATCAAAGTGGATCCAGTTTTGATTTCATATTTTCTAATGTTCTTATTTACCAAATGGATAGTTAATGAATTATGCACCATAAGCAAAGGCACACCTAATTAAACACTACTACAGGTGTACTGTTTCTCTGTGTACATTTTGATGTATTGTGACTACAGAGCTTAGTCATATTTTGTTTACAAATCTTTTGGTGGTACCGCAGTGCAGGCTTCTCGTTTTTATAAAAGAATTCATATATGTGAAGCACATCTTGCCTTTTACTTTTTTTTTTTTTTTTTGGTTTTTCGAGACAGGGTTTCTCTGTGTAGCTTTGAGCCTTTCCTAGAACTCACTTGGTAGTCCAGGCTGGCCTTGAACTCACAGAGATCCACCTGGCTCTGCCTCCCGAGTGTTGGGATTAAAGGCGTGCACCACCACCGCCCGACGCCTTTTACTTTTTACTGCTCTTATTCATGATAAGAATTATCAATATGAGAATATATACCTTTTATGCAACCAACATAAGGAAGAAATTGAAAGAGAGAGACATAAGAACCGTATGTCCTGGAACTCACTCTGTAGACCAGGATGGCCTTGAACTCAGAGATCCACCTGCCTCTGCTTCCTGAGTCCTAGGACAAAGGTGTGTGCCACCATGCCCAGCTGCAGAACCATAGCAATCTTTTAAACAGTGATCTGTCTTACAGAGTGGCTTGGGATGTCTTAATGGGGGTGTGATAGACTTTGAATTTCTCTAGGAATTTAACATGTATTCCCCTGGCAAAGAGTACACTAGATACAGAACATGCACACACCCCCCAAAAAGGGCAGAAAAATCTCAAGATGTATGTCCTGGTTCTCTTTTTTTCCCCCTAACTTGATACAAGCTAGAGTCATTTGAGAAGAAGAAATCTTAATCGAGAAAATTCCTCTGTAAGATGGGCCTATAAGCAATTGATGTGGGTGGGCCCATCCCATGAGGTGATGGTACCACCCCTGAGTAAATGGTCTTGAATACTATAAGAAAGCAGGTTGAGCAAGCCACAAGGAGCAAGCCAGTAAGTAGCAGCTCTCCATGGCGTCTGAATCAGTTCCTACTTCCAGGTTCCTGCCTTGAGTTCTTGCTCTGACTTCCCTCAGTGATAGAGTATGACTTGATAGTTGTAAGATGATGTAAGCCCCTTCCTTCCCAGCCTGCTTTTGGTCATTGTGCTTTATGATAGCAATAACTAAGGAAATGCACATTGTACTTTACAAAATTCACAAAGTGTGGACATCACAATGCCAGATAAAGCTGGGGGAGGGAAAATTGTGTCAGACCAAACGGGGGTTAGTATTTGGCAATTGAAAACAAAATTTGTAGAGAAAGAGGAAAAGGCCATAGAAGTAGTTGGGGTCTTGGCAAAGTTTATGGATCTCAGAACTTGTCATTAACCCATAAGGATAAAACATGGGAGTGTGTAAGATAGATCTCACCAAGACAGTTTAAAATAAAAGCAAAGACAGAAAGAGATGTGCTAAAACATCCCTAATAACCTGTGACTAGGTAAGAAAGGGGTGAGTATTGGGTTGAGATCTGTTAACTAAACCTTAAAGGAGCCAGGAAAGGGAAACAGAACATGTGGGTTAGGTGTCAGAAGTCATTACTGAGTGAACGGGGCCATGCATGTTTCTGGTTTCAAGGAAATGTTACACTGCAGTGAATCACATGCAGTGTTCACCGCACAAATTAGTCTTGTTTTGTTTTGTTTTTCAAGACAGGGCTTCTCTGTGTAGCCGTGACTGTCCTGGAACTCATGTTGTAGACCAGGCTGGACTCGAACTCACAGAGATCCATCTACCTCTGCCTCCTGAGTGTTGGGATTAAAGGCATGCACCACTATGCCTGGCTGGCTGCACAAACTAGTCTTTGTTATTAAAAAAAAAAAAAAAGCTATTTCAAAGTGTAAAAGTTATGCTCTGAAAAATCAAAAAGTTGCTAGGCTTTGTAGTTTTCGGACTTACAGAAACTACCTAAGTTTCAACATTTCAGTTATATGAGGGTTTGGTGTTAAAATGACACTAATCTTTTTATCCATTTAAAGAAGCTTGTTGGATGTCCTGTTCACTTTAAAAGCACCAACATAATATTAGTTTTCAGTGTGTAAGCAGACTTTCAAAGGCACACATGCTCTATTGCTAGTCTCACTGATGTGGCCGCAGCGACTATTCTTGCCTGGGTAGCCCATCGGCTGGTTCCATCCCTCCACGTTTGTCATTTCTGCTTCTTCTCTTTGATTCTGACCACTGAAGCTACCTCACCTACAGCTGTTGCAACCACAAAGCTTTACTTAACATGTGTTTAACTTAAATTTTTATGGAAGAATGATTTAATACATGGTTAATAACTGTTAGTAAGTAGAAACAGCCATCGGTTCTCATCCAAAGATTACTGATAAGAGTTTGTTTGGGCCAGGTGGTGGTGGCACACACTTTTAACCCCAGCACTCTGGAGCAGAGGCAGGCAGAGCTCTTGAGTTCAAGGCCGGCCTAGTCTACAGAGTGAGATCCAGGACAGCCAGGGCTGTTACACAGGGAAACCCTGTCCTAAACAAACAAACAAACAAACAAAGAGTTTGTCTTGTAGATAATAATTAAATAGGGTTCAAGGTGCTCACTCTTCTGTTATATTTGATGTGATAAATAATAAAATGCTGAATAAACCACTGATAAAATATTTTTTAATTTAAATTTTTAATTAAAAAACTTTTACCTCTAACCATTTTTTTCAATTAAAAAAATTTACTTTATGCATATAAGTGTTTGTGAACATATATGTCTATGTACCATCTGTGTTACTGATGCCTGTGGAGGTCAGAAGAGAGCACCAGATCCCATGGAACGGAAGTTACAGATGGGTGTGTACCACTGTGTGGGTGCTAAGACTTGAATACAGGTCCTCTAGAAGAGCAGCCTGTACTCTTAACTGCTGAGCCATCTCCCCACCCCCACCTCTAATACATTTTAATTGTTCCTACTTACTAACATAAACCAACTGTATATTAAATAATTCTTCTGTATACTATGTGTACAACTCAGGATGGCCTAATTAAGGTCATTTATATTGAGACCCTCTTCAAATAACTAATCCTTTTTTTTTAAAGTGTGTGTGTGTATGTGTGTGTGTATGTGCCTGTGTGCATCTTAGATGTCTGCCTTGATTACACTCCACTCTATCTTTTAAGAGAGTCTATCATTGAACCTGGCACTCACCAATCAGCTAGATTGGGTGGTGAGCGAACTCCCCAGAATCAGTCTGTCTCCACTTCCCCAGCAGTGGGGCTATAAACTTGGGTGACCACACCTGGCTTTTCCATGTAGATGCTGGGGATGGATCCAAACTCAGGTTCTCCTTGTCTGACAGAGACTTCACCAACTGAAGCATGTCCACAGCTGCTAAATTAGCAATCTTTTGTAAAATAGAATTACTTACTCCTTATTTTGAATAGGCTTTGCAGTTGAACTATGTAAGGCATCATTAAGTAAAGCAGTGGTCTCTAAGTTGGGATGTCCATGTCTTAAGATGTGTATAAAGCAGACTATTATAA
This sequence comes from Peromyscus nudipes, assembly GCA_902168325.1. NCBI lineage: Eukaryota > Metazoa > Chordata > Mammalia > Rodentia > Cricetidae > Peromyscus > Peromyscus nudipes. The sequence goes on along the minus strand of CABHPH010161492.1, from coordinate 43,146 downwards.
TAAAGTATTAGTGGATGTATCTGCTTCTTTTTCTAAGTTTTGCTTTTATTTGTTATTTTTAACATTTAGATATTTTGGAAAGCAAATTAAATTTCGGTTACATACACAAGGCAATCATAGATAGATAGTATATGCAATTTGGGAAACTATGCCCCCAAACATTTTATTGGTTGATTAAGAGATGAATTATAAATTTGCATATAAAAACACTCCACTTTAGGAGAATGGATTTAAGGTGCATCAACAGACCAAAATGTCAACAAAAAAGAAATAATATTTTGCAAGGTGTGTTTTTGTACAGAAAGAGGAAGTGGGTGCCTATGTGAGCTTCTTCTGCATTTTTCACGCGATGAAGGGTTGTGATAAGAACCTACTGCCGTTGTAATCAAAGATGGAGAGAAGAAAACAAAAAAGGAGTGAAGGGATATGGCTTGCACGTCAGGTGGAGGGTAAATTAATTCAATAACGATGATGATGGTCAAGTTTTGATGACAAAATTAAAGGAGAAAGAGGTTCTTTTATTTGCTTGCAAGAACCTCGGTGTTGATTAATGACTTGATTCATGAACAGTTTCACTCTCATTTGGCTTAGGCAGCTCAAGCAATAGTGGCCCGAATGTTTCCCCGAAATGTTCCTGAGCAGTGCTTAGAGAATTGCAGGCATTAGTACCAGGATATTAAGCTTAATGCTGTTAATAAGTACACGGTCATCCCCTGTGCAGTAAGTCATGCTTCAAGGCTCTATGGCTGAAAAATTCAGCAGGTATGAAAGTTTTTCTCTGAAAAATAAAAGGAGAACTAGAGCAGACTGTCTAGTGTCATGACCACAGACAGAATACAGAGGAAAGGAGATAGCAGACTTCTCATCATGTTCACACATTTCGTGTCACCTACAAGGCAGACAGTATTTGAATGCCTTTTCCCTGCTTAAGTCCTGTGTGTTGTTCAATGGAGACATTTGATCCAAATCTTGCAGTTGTTAGCTTGGTCTGCCTTACTTGTTGTATGGTCTTAAAGGGACAGTTGTTACTTAGTGAGTCTGTGATGTTTGGGACCTTAACAGCTATCCAAAGCCATTCTTTAATGATGGCATTGGTTCAAGTTATTTTTTAATGTAATATTTTTATTCTTTGAATATTAAAAAAATAAATATCATTATTCTTTGAATAATGATAATTCACATACATGAATACAATGTATTTTGATCATATACACCCTACTCCTCTCTCAACTCCTCCCAAACCCTTCCTACCTCAAGTTTATTCTTGATCAGGATGTAAGTATATTTCTACTTACTTAGTCTAGTGGTTCCTGTATTCTTTCCAAAGCTCCCTGTCAGGACAATCACTGAGAAAATCGACCATTACCAAATTCAAAATACACAATTCAATAAACCAGTCTGGTCTGGAGTATTCAGTGATAACAGTAGAATTTTCTTTTGTAGAAGAAACAGTTTCAGTGGCTCCTTGGGGATCGACCCCTCCTGTTCTTCTTCCATTGATGTGAACATACAGGCTAATTAAAATATCCAATGAGAGAAGCTTGTGTTTATTGCATGCAGCCTGTAGCTAGAGATGAGCAAACAACACAATGAACAAGAGCTTTTCATTCTAGTGTGTGCCTTTTAGTGAAGTGGAAATCTGGGGAGATTACCAGTCTGTTCCAGAAAACCAATACTGCTCTATAAAACAACCTGAGATGCAGAGGAAGTGGCGTGGCAGGTCTGGCTTGAGAGCACTGTCCTCACCTCAGGCCGGCAGAAGTGAGGATCCTCAAAGCGGATGGTTGCACAGGCAAGCTACTCAGGATGGCTCTGAGGCGCAGCTCCAAGAGACGATCCTGGACAGTGGAGTAGGTGAGGACTGCTGATAGGGACCAAGACAGTGACAAACAGGATGAAGTTGCTACCTGACGTTATGCTTCTTTGGGCATTAAAACTGGTCCTCAGTGTCACCTGTCAGAGAAGGGTGGTAGGGCATTCAGACTTGCTATGACAGCTAACTTCGATTGCATATGTAAAGCACATAGGGCCATGCCTACTATGTGGACTAAATATCATTCTCTAGATGGGTGGCAGATAGGAAATAGAGGATGATGATTCCAAGTTGAATGTGGGCAGGATTTGTATCTCACCAGGTCTTTTCAGGAGTCAGACTTCAGCTTGCCTGCTAGCCTTATTTACCACCACTTCTCTTTCTCATCCCCAACATGAGATGTTAACCAAAACCTTGACCTGGTTCTACTGTCTTTCATACACTCCTGACACCACCACAGAATGATTGCCGCGGGCACCGTCTTATGGACGAGGAACTCGAAGTTCAGAACCGTGAAGCAGTTCGTTTTAACCTTGGCAGAGTGGATCTGTCCTGAGCTTTGTATTTCTGCTGTGCTGTGCTGTGCGCGTGAGACAGCTGGGGCCTGAAATGTACCTCTCTTGACTGTCGCTCCTCAACGGTTGCCGTGCTCCCCAGGGGGAGTGCCGTCACACAGGTTTCTATGTTCTCGCCTGTGTTTGTGTGACTCCAGTAAATGGCCTGTCCTCTTTACCAGCAGAGTGTCTGCTCATCGGGCAGAGAACCTCCATCGTTTACACATCTTTCATTCACACTACCAAGTCAATCCTTAGCCTAATACCTGCTCCATTTAAGTGCTTAGGAGATGTTTCTGGAATATTGTGTGAAATACACATGATGCAGGAGTGAGGCAGGGAGTTTCAGGAAAAAGATGGAGGATTTGAATCTATTTTCTTTCATGAAAATTTCCTTATGGCAACCTAGTCCAGAACATTGCAATATATTCTGATTATGGTTTCCGCTCTTCCAACTCTCCCCAGATCTCCTTTCAACACTCATTTGCCTGTCCCTCTCTCAAGAATGTAGGCTGCTGTGGGTCTAGCCTCTAGTCTGTCTCCCTATTCATAATACCCAGCACACAGAGAAGATGTATGGAGTAGTGAGCAATCTGTGCCAATAAGATTTCCACATGCTAATCCCCTTGAACCTAAGGGGCTCTGATCCACATCAGCCTACTGTATCCTGTAGGACCCCTCTTTGAAATGTCAGGGTAACAGTGACCTTCTGTGGGTGACCTTGGTTGTTTTCTTGTGTTGGGCAGCAGAGAAGCTCAGCCTGCCAGTCTACTGTGTCCTTCAGGACCCTCTCTTTGAAATGTCAGAGTAACTGTGGCCTGCTCCATGGTGACCTTGGTTGTTTTCTTGTGTTGGGAAACAGAGTTGATTCTTAGAGTAAATGTGTCTGGAAGCTCCTAAGTCTTACAAAATGTTGGAGGACCATTGAATAGTTTTATTCTGATTTTGTGCTTTTTGACTTAAGTTTGCTAATTTTTGTGCCTTTTAGTGGACTACACAAATGCTTACAATGGTGGATTTCTAAGGTGAGTTTAGCAAGAAGGTGCGTTTCCTGGCTTTCCCTATCCCTCTTGGGTTTGTGTTTAACATTCATTGTTAACAAAGCTTGGCTCACACTGGTTTGTGACTCTGACTGGTTAGCAATTTCCTACCACACGTGTTCTTGTGATCCATCCCTCGACCACGGTAGGATACAGCACAGCCTGTGAGAGGGCCATGGAGGAGAAAAGAGCATACATAGTCTATTCTATGTCTATAGGGATTTGGAAATATTATTTAAAAGACATTGAGTCGGTACTTCTTTTATTCAAAGAATTAAATCAGTCCTCAATATTCAAGTAGAATCATTAGCTTCATCTTCATGATTTTAATGCAGTTTAAAATTATTCTGGAAACTTGAGTATTCCCACATTTATTTTCACAACCAGAAGCTGGTGAAGGAAATTATGCACAGGACGAATAGGATCCCAAGGGACAGAAGGAGGCCACATGTGCTTAGGCATGCCTCTTCTTTTCCTTCTTTTATTTTAAATCCAGTTACACCTCATCTTACAGGCCCCTCTGATTTCTCTTTATCTTCTTCATTCCACCAGAGCTTAAGTTCCTTTCCTTATCTATGTGTCTCCCCATGTTACAGAAAGGACGTTTTTATTTCCCCACACATGTTGAAGCCAGAGGCCTCAGTGTTCGTACACCCGTACAGGAGCCTGCGGTAGGTAATGCATGTTGTGCCGGGTGCTGAGACTAGACCCTCATGCTGGGAACAAGAGAACTCGAGTGCCCTTTCCTCTCTCTGTCATTCGAGGACACAGTGACAAGGCAGACATCTGCAAGCCAAGCCTCACAAGAGCCGAGATGGCACTCAGTATCAGACTCCACTTTCCAGAACCACAGAAGAAAATGCCTGTTGTTTACGCCACCCCATCTGTGATATTGGTAATGGCAGCTGAGGCATCCCTGCACCCCTCCTCCCTCTGAAACCTGCCTGACTTCAGAGTCTGAGGAAAGTGTTCTTCTTTTCAGACGCACACCATTGCCCTTTCCTTTGATGTTAGGGAATGCAAGCCAGAAACCCACTTCCTTATGGCTACAGTCTCCTCCTGTGTGGTATCTAGGGTAACTTGAGCTGGATCTGAGTTCATTGCTTCCTCACATTTATCTTTAGTTTTTTTTTCTTTTTTTTTCTTTTTTTTTTTTTTTGACAAGAGAAGCTCTTCCTAGCACTCTCTGCCATCTTCGAGGACCCTAGATGAGAACACTTCTGTGGTCACATCCCCTCTGTGGCACAGTGTGAGTATCACACTGTGCATCCATACCTGTTGGCTTTGCAAATGCCGTTGCCTGCCAGCTCCTGGTATATTATTTCCTCAGCAGCTGGCACGGGATTTTTCTGGTGCCAACTAAAAGCTCAGCTATTAAAAAAAAATAAAACTTGGCCCATCTTGAGTATCATATGTTCTCATCAGGACTTGGATCCAACATTCTGGCACAGATCACGTGATCATTTTGGGCAAATCTTTCAGAGCTGAGAACCCAGTGTTCCTTGGGTCCCCAACCACATTTTCACCCACCTTTTCCACAGGCAGTTTCCAACCATCCCAAACTCTGGGGCTGCTCTTGGTCAGCTGAGGGCTAGCTACTAACCTTTTGCTTGGTCTTAGGACAATTTTTCAACCTGGTGTCTTTTTTATTTTCTCTCTGTCTAGTGTCTTCTCTGACTGTTGCTACTAGTTTTATATCTTATTTTGTAAATTACCATGAATAAGATTCATATTTCTTATGTAAATGAATAGCTAACACACAGCACTGTAACTGGTATTTCTGCTTCTGATATGGCTTTGTAAGAACATGAGTCAAGGAAACAGATGTCGGTTGTGAGGTTGGAGGAATTCTGAAGTGAATGAAAACAACAGTTTTCAGCATTAGAAAGACCCACAGCAGGCTTCCAATTCAGCCACATATGAACAGTGTCATTTCAGGCAAGTTTTCATGGTGCCTCAATGTCATCTGTTAACAGAAAATGGCAATTGAACGAAGTTAGTGTACTAATCATGCACCACCCAGTGTGTGCTGCATATTGTTGGTGTTAACTCTGGGCTGTTTCTCTGTAAAGGTTGGGGGATTAATGGTGATTGACTGCATGATCCCTCAGCTATGTCTGATGACTGGGAAGCTCTGGAACTCTGGAAGTTTGCTATTGCAGATTCTAAATGAGCTGTCTGGGAGTGCAAGTCGTCTGAGGATCTCAACTCCTGTTTTCCCAGCGGAAGTGCGTTCATTGTCCAGTATTTCTGAGAGGGTGACCACTGTTCTCTGTAATTTCATATACAGAAGAGAATATGCAGTATAACCTTAAGGTTTTCCACTTCTGTAGATTAAAAAAAGGACAGTAGGGGTGGTTTAAAATAACTGTTGTAGGTGGTTCCCTTTATATGATTTTTACAGCTTTCTTTACTTCTGAGAATGATGTTAAAATTAGAAAATATTAATCCTTTTTGTTGCTTTGAGATCTTATTTGCACTAACACTTTATCAAAGATTCATTAATTTTTTATTCAGAATGATGCAGCCTTTACTGGCAAGTTAAATAGCTAGAACTAGAATAGCTCCAGCTTGCCTTTAGTTCAGAAATAAGAATGAGAGCCTTGGAAAGCATGGAAGGATCTTTGTTTTTAACCCCATATATAAAAAGCAGTATTGATGGTCTCTGCACATTAATAAAGACAAGCAACATAAAAGAGACTTCTTATGCTTTAGTAATCCCATTAACTAGTAGCCAGACCTAGGAATTGTTTTTCTCTAACTTAGTACTTAAATGGGGGCCTCTAGCTTGGTTTCTAGTCTCAGATATTTCTTTAGAAGCTGCATTTACTTGTCTCTGTTTTCTGGTGGAGGGATTTCTTTGTACCATGGAAGAAAACAAATGAATAAACTTTGAGAAGTATGTTAAAGAGATAACCTGGCTAGGAAAAAACGGTGTGTGGAGAGCAGATAAGCAGGAACTGCCTTGCCTAAGTCACTGTCTGTAGAGGGGAGACCACAGTGTCCATAACACAGACTCTCCAGATGTTGTCTGTTCCCATGAGTCTGTAACTGTGTTGGCTGTAGGGCACTTGCAAGACTGAAAAGTGAGGCAAAATAAAGCAGGAACTCTAATAGATGTTAACAGACTTCTTGGGGGAATTTTGACGATGTAAAAATACATCCAGCTTTAGGATTAACTATTAACTGTCTGTTGTTAGTGACTCTCAAATTGTAATAGGCTATATATATACATTATATATAATATCTATAATATATATATACACATGCACACATATGTATGTGTGTGTATATATAGTCTGTAAAATATAAATATCCATGCCCTTTTTACAACATTATTATGAATTTTGAAAAAAGATAAATTATGTGGCTGTTTGCAAATCATGTTCCTATTTGCTAAGGAAAAGGTTATATGAATCTTACATATTTTTATTTGAATAATAATGGTTTTCTTTACTAATAACCCAAGTACAGATATTTGTATTTCCCCCAGTTTTTCCACTAATACCCACCTTTCTCCAAAAATCCAGTCTAGACAACTGTTTTGCATTTTGCTGTCATTTCTTCTGCATTTCTATTTTTCTTTATGAAATTGTGAGTCTCAAGCAATGCTGGACAAACTGCTATGTCGGAGCTCCAAATGTGGACTTGTCTGTTGCTTTTCACAGTAAACTGGGGCCTTGCACTTTGGATATCACAGAAATGAAGTGCCTTTCTTGTGGCTCTTCTCTCGGGGGACATGGGATCTCCAGTCATGGTAATAACCTGCGTGGCTTGCTGGATTTGCCTAATGTGTGGTGACTACTTACCGCTGTCTTTGTTTACTGTATCATTTAGAGTGGAAGGAATACCTGCATAAATGTGTATTTGCTGTGTAAGAAGCTGTGAAGTATCATTTTATCAATAATAAATTCATGTACATATATATGATATATAACTGAATACCTTAAGTCATTAAAAAAGTTATAAAATATATTATTACCAATGAACCATGCCATTGGGGATTTGCCTTAATTAATCTTCATTGTCAATGTGACTGGATTTAAAATCACCATGGAAGCACATCTTAGGATGTGTCTATGATGATATTCTCCAGAAAATTTTAGCTGATGATGGGAGACACACCTTCATTGTGGGTGGCACCATCCCATGGACTGGGGTCCAGGACCAAATGAAAAACAAGAAGAGAGCTAAGCATCATCATTCATTTCTCCCTGCTTTCTGTGTGTGCAGTGATCAAGGGCACATGTTCCTGTGGCTGTGGTTTCCCAGCTTGATGGACCCACCCTTAAACTGTGAGCCAGAGGAAACCATTCTTAAGTTTCCTTTATTGAGTATTTCGTTACGACAAGAAGAAAGGAGATGGCTATGGTACCAGTGAGAAGATTTAAGTTATTGCCCCTAGAATCTTCTACTTCCTTGAAACATATTGAAGATGATGGCATGGAGTCAGAAGGTCTATTTTGCCTTGATTGGGGAATATCAACTTGGCAGTAGTTATTCTCTGCATGACTTAAAGCAGACACTTTACCCGAGTTCAGGCTGGTCTGCTGAGGCTGTCCATTGGAAGACAAAATAACTTGGATACAGGCTATTCAAAACCAACTCCTTCTTCTCTCACTTGCAAGCAATAGCTTCAACCATAGCTTCCACTGTGTACCCTGTCTGAGGAACTCTTACCACTGCCACTGACTTTGCTTTCCACCTAGAATCATCAGAAGTGTTCTAGATTTTTCCTGCGTTCCTCCTAATAACACAAATTCTCTCACTTACTGGGTAGATCGGACTGGACAAGTCACATATTCATTTGAACCTCACCAGAGTTATGATATCATGAGGTTATATTGTGTGCATGCATCAGAAAGCTCTTTGTATAGTTTTTAATATGTTACACACATGCAATAAATGTTACCATGTGTAAGTTCCACCTCCAGTACATATTAATCCACTTGCCTCTTTGATACACTTATGAGTTCCTTTTGTTCAATTATTGGGAGCTCTTTCCCAGACTGTGAGCCCTCCACCTTCCCACTCTGCTGGCAGGATGATGTTACTGAGGTAGGGGTGGATTATGTCACTTCGCAGCGTCAAGTCCTCTAAGATCTTTGATCCTGTGTGGTTTGGGGAGCTCCCTTTCACAACCAGCCTCTCTGCTCTTCCATGCTTTCTCACTCCATATTTGCACTCACAGCTTGGAGTTCAGCTCTACTAGCTACTTTCTGCATTAAGGATAGGTCATGCTCTTTCATAGTAGGTCATACATCCCTCCAAGCTACCCACGTGTGTGTGTGTGTGTGTGTGTGTGTGTGTGTGTGTGTGTGTGAGAGAGAGAGAGAGAGAGAGAGAGAGAGAGTCTAGACCCTGCCTTATAAGTATCTTTCCCTTTCTCAGGATATGAGCTATGGTATCATCTTAGGAAACCCTCTGACGTAGAGGCAGGCACTCTTACACATATATTTCCTCTGCTGTCTGCTGCCAGAGCCTGTCTGCTTCTGCAGTTGGACCCATCTAAGATGTTTAGTTCCTATATGCCTTCACAGTCCCTAGTAGATGTTAAATAAAAATATTTAAAGTGTGGTAAGAGGCTTCCCCAGGTCCACTGAGACAGGTACAGATATTCCTGTATGGAGTCTGGTAGCTGAGAAGACAGGCAATTGGCTCAACTGTGAGTGTAGCATGAGCAAGTGGGAATTTATTCCCAAGGAGCCTGGCCAGTGGCTGGAAAGTGCCTAAGACATCAGGGATAAGAGGAATTCTGGCTAAACCAACCCTACTGGGTCTTCTGCACTTGGACTCCGGCACAGTGTTTTCTCACAAACGCTGTTTTCAGAAACTTGGATTTAAATCATTCCTGTCTTTTCCTCCTACAGCTTTCCTAAATTGTTTCAGAATACAAAATTGCCTATCTACAAGAGGCTGCTACAGATTCTGATGGTAAAATGTACACTGTCTTCCACTTTATGTATTGTGTTCATTTTGGGGCAAGCAAAGGATGTCATCTTCATGTCTCAGCTGCAATAAATATCACTAACACACGACAACATCTTGCACGTGACCTTGTTCCCATTCTGGACAGTGTCCACACTGGAGAAATCCCTGTTACTCAGATGTTCTGACATCCCAGCTCAGACTCCTGAATGTCTGACATCTTGCATCTTGTTCTTGTCTTGAGTGATTTGGACTGAGATACTAAATTTATACAATTCAACTGAAGAAACTAGTCAAATACACATGTGGCCTACCAATTTTCAAAAGAATATCTACATTAAAATATAAGGTAAACTAAAGCCTTTCTTGAATTTTCTTCCTGACTTTAGCAAATTGAACGTTGAAGTAAATGGATTGATTAATATACTGCTGTAATGTTTATATGCAGTAATGTATTAGTCAATATTACATTACCAGATTACAAGCAGTTAATACATTCATGGGGCTTGTATGAGTCATGAAATCAACTTTGTTTTCTTTTATTTGAGGACAATATTTGATCCTCCAACTATATATTTATAATATAATAATAATATAATATAAATGTATTATCTGTATTCTTAAGGTCAGTTAAGGATGTCAGCACTTGATTTGCATTAAATATGTTGCAAATATAGTTTCCTTTCTGATGCCATGCTGAAACACAGTGAACAAAAGCAACTTAGGGAAGGGTATTAATTTCTGTTTTATTGGTGTGATAAAATACCAAAGCAGCTCATAAAGAAAGCCTTTAATGGATTTTGATTCAGAGGGCTGGAGTCCACGATGACGGAGCAAAATGGTGGGAACAACTGAGAGCTCACTTCTAGATCCACAAGAGGAAGCAGAGAGGCCACTGGGGAAAGCATTAGTCTAGCTCCAAGGCCACGCCTCCTCCAACAATGACACGCCTCTTTTTCCTTCTCAAACAGTTCCACCAACTGGGGACCAACTAGTCAAATATGTGAACCTATAGAGTGCATTCTCATTCCAACCGCCACAGGGAGGCAAGGATTTATTTCAGTTTACAGATTACATTCATCATTGAAGGAATTCAAGACAGGGACTCTGGCAGAAACTTGAAGTAGACACCTTTGAAGAGTGGTTCTCAGCCTTTCTAATTCTGTGACCCTTTAATACAGTTCTTCTTTATGTGGTGACCCCCTAATTGTAAAATTATTTCGTTGCTACTTCATAACTGTAATTTTACTACTGTTATGAGTCATAAATATCTGATATGCAGGATGTCTGATATGTGACCCCTCTGAAAGGATAGTTTGACCCCGAAGGGGTCATGACCAACAGGTTGAGAACTGCTGCCTTAGAGAATGCTGTTTGGTGGTTTACTTGCAGTTGCACATGTAGCTAGCATTTTTATGTAACCTAGGGCAATTTTCAGAGAGAATCATGCTGCCCACAGTGGGCTAGACCTTACAGTGTCAGTTAACAAACAAGATAGTACCTCACTGACATGCTGTCAGGCCAGTCTGATCCGTGGCTTCCTCAGCTGAAATTCCCTTCTCACATAACTAAGATATGAAAAGTTGACAGTGGAAGCTAACCAGGACATGAATGTTCTTGTCTTTTCTTCTTAGGCCCAGGGTTCTCACTGACTAGGGCGATATGTTGGCAAGTAAAGTTTAAACTACTTTAGCTGATAAAACATTTGTTTGTTTGTTTTTAGATTTTTGAGACAGGGTTTCTCTGTATAGCCCTGGCTATCTTGGAACTCACTATGTGAGTTGGCCTCATGCTCAGAGATCTGAGTGCCTCTGCCTCCTGAGTGCTGGGATTAAAGGCGTGGGTTATCACACCTGGTTCAAATAGTTATTTTCATGTACTGTTGTTGATAACAGGAAAGGTGGCAACAATGTGGTTTTTCTTTTGTGACCATGCCTCCAGCTAAGCTTGTGATGAGGAATGGGCCTGTTGCTGTGTGTCTGCCTTCCTCTTCCTGCTCTGACAGCATCGCTGTGCACTTACGGCCTCTCAACTTCCACTTTACACCCCCCCCACCCCCGCACCCCCCACCCCCGTCAGCTTGTTAATAGTGTCATAATTTCATTAAAAAGTGAAAGCCTTGTTCTGCTTGGTTCCCACCTCCCAAATTCTCCAACTTTTTTTTTTTTTTAACCTTTCAATTGGCTCTCCATTCCTACCTCTGCTTACGTCTCAGGTAATATAATGGAATTCTGAGTACTCATAGTTCGGTGGTGGAACTTACTATGCAAACTTCTGCTGGTTGTGCGTATCTGAACCGTGTGAAAGAAGTTTCCATCCCTTGGGGCGGGGGGTGGGGGGGTAAATGGTTTTCACAAGCGACTGTAATTCATCAAAATTGGCACAATGTAGAGCAGGGTTTTCCTACTGCAATCCATAGACCTTTATACCTAGGTGTACAGTCCGAATCTTTTGTAATTAGAAGCTGAACTGAGCGCGTGGAAGTCCTTCATACCAGTGGACATAGCATTCATCAGTCTAAAATGTTTAAAGAGCATAGATTCCTGGGGTGTCAGTGCTTAAAGAACATCGATACACAAACATCACCTGTGTACTCACCAGAGCTGGGAGATGAAGGCCTACTCTGACTCACACAGAGAACTTCTGCTGGCCTGCCCAGTCCATCTCCCTAAGAAGGACTTCTTCATGCTTGTATACGCTCAGATTTTGCTCTCCTAGGCTGCCTTTTACCAGTTAGGCTGCAAATGTAGTTTAACAAACGTGTTCATGCTCAAGAGAAGCCCACCTTGGATCATTTAAGACAATATATTCAGTTTATTGGCTTGTGTAACTGAGCGCAGAGGTGGTTCAGGTTTGGCATGGTGTTTGAAAGGGTGCGGATTTACTTTTCTGCATTGCTTCACCTTTGAGAAGTATGGATGGAATAGGTATGTGGGCTTTGTCCTTCCCCTAGAGAAAAATAAAGGAGTTTAAGCCCTAATACTGGCCTCTGTCTACCACTGTCCAGGAAAATAGGGATTTTTTTTTAAACCCATCATCTTGACCTGGGCAAAAAGGCTTGGTCTCTGTACTGATACACCCAAGCAAATCCCATAGAGAACTATTATTGGATAGCATTTTCAATTCATAGCGAGGCTGTGTCTCCTTTTAGGATGTTAGCAATTTTTGAGTGTGGGAGATGTTAGAAAATATTCTGAACTTAACTACAAGTAAAACCTCTTATCATATCCCTTAAATATTGAAGTTTGGGCACATAGTCCATATGTCTGATTATAAAGGTGGCTGTGGAAGATATTATTCCCTTATTGTAGAAGATGGGAATTTCTGGTAGTTCCTAAAGAAGGTTATGTCAAATACTAGTTCACTGGTATGTTTTATCAGAGAAGAACAGAAGCAACTGATACATAGATATAAAATATATATATCTAAGATATGTATACATATATGTAAGTGTATATATACCTCCATACTCATCCATTTATTAATTTAAAATGTAATATTTATGTTAAATATAAATTCTTACCTTCATATTTATACTTTATTTTTAAAAGTATTTATGCAGTGTAATAAGTTGATTATGCATGTTATAGATATCATTCCAGATTTATAAACAAATGAATATCTGACTTGCTTATGTCCAAGGATTGGTGTATGTGCTCATAGAGTCTGGAAGCCTATAGTCTGTCAGACAGGCAGCAATCTGGATGATCTGCAGCAGGAACTCATGCTGTGATCTCAACGTGAAATTTCTTCCTTAGGCAAACCTCAGTTTTGCCATTAAGGTCCTTCAGCTGATTGGACAAGACCTACTCAGATAACAAAACAGTATCTTTTATTAGTCTCGCCTTCTGTAGATCTTAACCATGTTTATAAATATCTGCAGCAATGTGAGGACTAAATGTTTAATCAAATGACATGTCATTTAATCCATCCAAGTAGATGTCACAGATATTAATAACTGTAAGAACAAAGAAGGACATGAAGTTGGATAAAGTTGAAAAATGTTACATTAATATGGCTCTGGTATTTTTCTGTCTTTCAGGTGCTCAACTATCTTTTATTTTGGCTCTTAACTGTTTCTCAAAGTGACTTGATCGAGGATGTTTTATTGCTTTTCTTAGGATATCTCGTTAGTGCTTCTCTGAATCCACCTGGGAAGCCCTGGATTAAACCTTGATTGAGGAAACTGGATTGATTCTAATCATGTACCATCCGGTTTACCTCTATACTTCTGTGTTAGTGTCTTATATGTAGCCCCCCCCTCCGCTTCTTCTAAATTATAAACCTTTAGGGATCACATTCTGTATCTTTATTTAGTAGAAATTTAGTAAATGTTGACCAAGAAACATTTTTAGGTAAATAAATGATTATTAAGTCTTAGTTAATAATCTTCATTTTTGCTCAGAGCCATTACATTTCCTTGGCAGAAATGGAATTGTTAGTGCTTCGGGACATTTGCTGCTCTTTGTAGATGTTTTGGAGGAACCAGCTGGTAAAATGAAGCAGAATCACTATTTTATACCTCATGTTACTTTTGCTTTTTATTATGACAGGCTATAACCTTGTTACACTTATGAGGTTATTGAAACCCTGAGAAAAGAAACGAAAAGAACAGGATACACTAAATTCCTGAAAGCCAGTCTGCTTTTGTGTTACTTTGTTTCTCTCTCAACGGTGAGAGCTATTTCCCCTGGAGTTGGTTTATAAACCTTCTTACTGTTGTGGCACAGTATTGGATCAAGCAAAGCTGATCTTCTCTCTCCTGACCCATCAGTGATATCTTGTGCTCTAGAATCTAGATGTGGCCAAGGACTGTGCCCAGAATTAAGTCATGTTGTGCATAGATAAACTTACCTGAAAGGGAGTGGAGCGGTAGAGATCTGGGTGGCCATCACTTTCAGATCTCTCAGCTGTGTTTTGTATCTCTGCACAGTTCTCAAAGCTGCTTCCTTTTGTTGAGGCCGCCCTAATCACTTGGTGTTCGGGGTGTGACTATATAAAATGAGTTTGGGAAACAAAATTTTAAAGTTTGAGCTAGTTACAAAAATACTGGTTGAGTTTGAAGATACTATTCTAAAATAACTATTTGGGTTGAAGCTATTTAGCTAATCTGAACTCCAGTTTGTGTGCATAGTCTTGAGAATGTAGATCAGTTAGGATTCCATTACTTTTTTCATTGTACATAAAATTAAAATCTAGAAAATGACCTTAGCCAGTGAGTTGGGATAAAGTCCAGCTTCATACAGCTTAAAGGTTTTTAAGAACAGTTGAGCACAAAATTATTAGTTCTACTTGAGATGATGGGCTAAAGAACAAAACAGCTGAGCAGTTATGAGCATTTGCTGCTCTTGTAGAGGGTCTGGCTTCAGGTCCCAGCACCCACATGGTGGCTCACAACTATCTGTAACTCCACCTCCAGGAGATCACACATTCTATTCTCACCCCCTTGGACACCGGGCAAGCATGTTGTGCACATTTGCACATACAGGCAAACACAAAATAAAACACATAAAGTGCACATACATAAAAATAAAATATAGGATTAATCTAAATATTTAAAATCATGTCTTATATTTTATATATATATAGTGTGATGTATAAATATATTTAATTTACTTTAAATTATATATAGTATGATGTATAAATATATCTAATTTAAATAGATGTAATTGTATAAATATATTGATTATATTTAAATAGCCTATATATTTATGAAATAATAAATTCTTTTTGAGGGAAGAAATTTTGGAATACTAGGTAAGTGAAAGGTGAACAACAAAAATGAATTTTAGTTCTGTTTTCCAGAAGTGGCCATTAGCCCCGTTAATTTGTTTTGATTTATAGTTGCTTATCCATGCATTAGTTTTCCTTTACTTATTTCTGGCAACATTTTTTTCTTACTTGGAAAGTTCATGTCTTATGACTTTAATATAGCAATAGTGTTGCTTATAAAATAAGATTTTAATAGGAAACGAAAACATTCCACATATTTTTTCATTGAGGATTCAAAATCACACACAACAATTACAGATAACACTTAGTAGATGGATAACCAGGGTTGGGACACTTTTTTCAGTTGTCTTCAATTTTTATAATCACCTTCAGGGTACGTATTATGGGCAGGAGAAAGTTGAGGGCTGGGCAGAACAGTGGTCTGTGTTACACTCAAAATAAATGCCTGAGTCTGGGCTGCAGATTAACGGACTCAGTTAACTGTTACAGTGCCTCTTCTGAAGTGAGTTCCTTGTCAGCTTTCCTCCATCCCAGAGAAAAGGCGTAAACATCCTGAAGTTACATCATTAGCAAGCTGACTATGCACATTAAGCTGATGCTCTTGGCAGCTTGACAGGGGTGCTCCGGGATGCTTTCACTTGTTGAAGAGAGGCATCTGCCAGGAGCTAGGGGACAGGGAACCCTCGCTGGGTTCGCTGGGTTCGGCCACACTGAAGGCATGGTGCATTCATTTAAATAAGGAAGGTTTTAGTTACAACCTTTTCTTAAATGCCCAGTTTGTTTTTAAGAAAATAGTATCAGAAGCTACAAACTGGGCACTTGGAGTCCTGCTGACACACATATTTTGGCTCATTATGTGGAGACTGCTCACGCACTGAAGGCATTGCTCCGTTACCCACTGCTCGGACTCCATTTCATATTGTGTTGCCGTCTTTGTGATACTCATTTTCCGTCCTTATATTTGTTTTATGTTGTTTATTCTTACCCGGTTTCCATCTTGCCATCTCTCATTTTTTGTAGATTAATTTCTAAAATTTCAGTGCATCTGTGTTTCTGTGTGGGTGTGTGCATGTGAGTGCAGGTGCTCACAGAGGCCAGAGGCGTCAAGTGCCCTGTAGCTGGAGTTACAAGTGGCTGTGAGCCACTAGACATCAGTGTGGGGAACCAAACTTGTAGCCTCTGAAAAAGCAGTTCGGTTCTCTGAACTGCTGAACCATCTCTTCAGCCCCAACATCTCTGTCTTCTCTTTAATCCTTCAATTTTCCATTCTTTATCACCATTATATTCTGTCAGGTTTCATTCCACCCTTCCTGTCGGACAACGCCTAACTCTGAATCCTGCCCTCAAGTTTACTGATATCTCTCTCATTCTTTCCCGGTTTCTTCTTAGCCCTTCAGTGAATGTGCTGTGTGTCTGGCTTCATATCTGCACTGGTTTTTAATGAACCGTTGGACATT
Source organism: Peromyscus nudipes (assembly GCA_902168325.1). Classification (NCBI taxonomy): domain Eukaryota; kingdom Metazoa; phylum Chordata; class Mammalia; order Rodentia; family Cricetidae; genus Peromyscus; species Peromyscus nudipes. The sequence goes on along the minus strand of CABHPH010161492.1, from coordinate 26,621 downwards.
ACATTTTGGTAAAACATTAGCTTAAAGCAATGGATGTTTCTAATTACCATCTTTAGGAAAGCCTATGTTTCAGAGCTGCATTTTATGTTGTCTGCTCCTTGTAACCATTACATGCTCGTGAAGGGATTATGTTGTGACTCAAAGACTCTTGGGTTGTGAATAACTGGATTGCGTCCTTCATCTCTCCCATTCTGTACTGAGCATCTTACATCCCTCCCATTCTGTACTGAGCATCTTACATCCCTCCCATTCTGTACTAAGCATCCTACATCCCTCCCATTCTGTACTCTGAGCATCTTACATCCCTCCCTTTCTGTACTAACATCTTACATCCCTCCCATTCTGTACTGAGCATCCTACATCACTCCCATTCTGTACTGAGCATCCTACATCCCTCTCATTCTGTACAGAACATCTTACCACCTCCCATTCTATACTGAGCATCCTACTGAGCATCTTACATCCTTCCCATTTTGTACTGACCAAGCCACTTAGCTTCAGAGTCAAAAGCCATCTTTGTAAGCATCCTTTCTCTTAGGGTTCTTTCCTCTTGTGCAGTCTTAGTTTTACACAGGCATCCAGGCTCTCCATAAAAACATTGACGTCCACATGTAGTACTTATTGGGGAAAGTCCAAGATTGTACCCGAAAGGAAATGTTGCTAAACAAGGCATAGCCAGCATGTGTATGATGACCACTGTGTTAGAAGCCTGGAAGGAGAAAGCAGGACCAGTTAGAACCTTTTCTTTAAAATTCTTTTTAAAATGTGAAAAACCAGAGGGAACTTTTAGTACTTTTTTTGTGAGTCTTCTGATGTCTGTATTTCCCCTGAATTCTCTCCCCTTGCTCTTCTTTTTTTAATTCCTGTTTCATTTTCTCTTGCTCTAAATGCTTCTAAAATATCAAATCTAAATATGTAAGGATGTGATACAGAGCCATGATGGAAAGGACATTTCAATAGGGATTCAGTAATGTAGGTTTACTCTTACGTAAGCGCACTGAGAAAGGAAGTCTGTGCTTCTTGTTTTGTGAGTATGTGACTGTGGTATTGACCCTGGAGTTTCCTGAGCTGTTGCTCAGCTGCCGTTCGGCATTCATGTCTGTCTGCCTGTCTGTCTTTTTTCCTCTTCTTTTTCCTGCTAATTAATGCAGCAGATCTGGTGCAGAAGCATGGAGTCCAAACTCAGGCATCTATGTACATCTTCTAAAATGTTTGCTTGTCTTACTCCTTGAGTCACGAGAGCATAACAGAAGGCAGCTGAGTTGAGGCAGAGTTATGGGATGCCAAGACATATTCATAATTATAGTATGCCAAGGCACTGTCATATACACTGTGACTCTGGGGATTACCTCCAAGTCTGAAGTCATAGACTTTCCAAGAATGGAGCTATTTGGAGAGGTATTGGAAACCTCGCCAAAGTCATTTGTCTTTGCTTCTTCAGCTGATTTATGTTGGGGACTCGACTGTTGGCTACTTTGGTGTAATTTGTGCATAGAGGGATTGGGCTCATGCTGAAGTAATATGGAATGCCGTGAACCATGAAGGTTGGATGCCTTATATATTTTTGCTTACTATGAAAAAATGTGGAATAACATAAACAAGTCTGCTGTCTTAGTTAGGGTTTCTGTTGCTATGAAGAGACACCATGACCATGGCAACTCATTTGTTTTTGTGGTTTTTTGTTTGCTTGTTTTTTGAGACAGGATTTCTTTGTATAGCCCTGGCTGTCCTGGAACTAGCTCTGTAGACCAAGTTGGCCTCAAACTCACAGAGATCCTCCTGCCTCTGCTTCTCAAGTGCTGGGATTAAAGGCATGCACTACCACTGCCTGGCATACCATGGCAACTCCTATAATGGAAAATAATTGGGGGTGGCTTACAGTTTCAGAGGTTTAGTCCATTATCATCATGGTGGGAGCATGGTGGCATGAAGGCAGACGTGGTGCTGGAGAGGTAGCTGAGAGCTCTACATCCAGATCCACAGGCAGCAGGAAGAGACTGTGAGACACTGTGCCTGGCTTGAGCATCTGAAACTTCAAAGCCTGCCCCCAGTGACACACTTCCTCCAACAAGGCCACACCTCCTAATAGTGCCACTCCCTATGAGTCTGTGGGAACCATTTTCTTTCAAACCACCACATCTGCCTTCTATTTTAATCTTCATGATGCATTTCAGATCGCTGTTTTCTGTGGATCTCTCCATTTAACCGGTTTTGAATTGAGACTACCTTTGGGCAGCTAGTAGTATGGAGTTCATATTGTAAAATCCAGTGAGTCTTACCTATCAGGGTCCAAAGGAACCTCAACATAATCCTTACTTTAAAAATCTGTAATGACATGATTAATATTAGGCTGAAAATGAACAGTAATAATAATTCTTCAATGGTAAGTTAATCATATTGTAAACATAATTTTCAGAAAAATCTTGACTAAATTATTTGGGACACATAATGTTTTTTTTCCTTTTAATTAAAAAAAATTTATTTACCTAGTTGCCCATTTATTTATTTGTGTGTGTGTGTGTGTGTGTGTGTGTGTGCATCCTATGACTTGAGTATGGAGGTCAGAGGACAACTTGCAGGACGTGGTTTTCTCTTTCAACCTTGTGGGTTCCAGGAATTGAACTCAGGTTTTCAGGCTTGGAAACAAGTGTTTCTACCCACTGAGCAATCTGACTGGCCCAATGTTTTTTGTTGTTGTGTTAGTTTTTGTTTTTGTTTTGAGAAATTCTTGGATCTCTGATCTTCCTGATTTTTAGCCTAAGAACGGAATCAGAGACATGCCTCCAATGTAATGATAGTTATTATTGTGACATTGTAGGTAAACAAATTCAGTAGTGTGCACATTTTTACCAATATGGCAGTTAGTTACCAATAATAAGTGCCATTACTTCCATTGGTGACAGCTCTGAGTGGACAAGGCTCACAGGAATATAGGTTCAGGCTGCTAGCTGCATGTGCGTTTGTCAGAGATTTCTTACTTTTTTTAAAAGTCTGATTTCCTACTTTTTTTTTTTAAAGTCTGATTTCCTGTCTATAAAGTTTGTTTAGGTCATTTGACCTTTGATTATTAAAGGACACACACACTGCATATCTGCATATTGTCATGCACTCTCTCTCTCCTTCTCGTTCATTTTCCTTGGTCGTATCCTAGTCTTTGTCATTTGGGAGGATAGTAGTTTCTGCATGGGTGACAATTCAGTGTACCTCTCCAGTCCCCTGTTTCTCTTCTCAGGAAGCACCTCCGTGTGCTGGCAGCTACATGAGGAGGCCTTGGAGCTGCTTCTTTTCCAGGCAGACCTCCCAAACCAACAGCAGGTGCTGGCCATTCTTCTTGTCCCTAGAGCATGGAAGAAGAGTCAGTTCCCCGTCTGGGCTACTGTGGCAGATGGTTTCCCCCATCCTGTCACCTTGGAAACTCCAATACTGTCTTATGGTCAGTTATTTACTTTCCATAAAAAAGAACAACAACAACAACAAAAACAGAAAGGGAAACACAATGCTGTAAGACAACAATCTCCAGTTTTAACATTGACAAGAGATAATGATGGTATTTCTAAAAAGAAAATGAACAGAAATTAGTGTGGCACATTTGCTAAAATGCTTAAATATAATTCTGTGGTATTGATTTTATTCTCTTTTACAAACAATTGAGATTTAGCTATTGGTGGCTGTTTATTGGACGGCTATTCACATAAGTCTTCACACATTGTTAGTGTGATAGATTTCTAGATCATTTTGTTTTCTTTCTTCTTCGGTTTGTTTTTTCTATTCTTTGCAGACAGGGTCCTCAGAGTGTCTGCTCACCTGACACTTCCGGTGTCACGGCTGGCTTTGAACTCCTTCTGTCCCCTTCTCCTGAGTGCCAAGGTAACAGGCATACGCCAGCATGCCCAGCATCAAATTATGCTTTTTTAATTTGAAATTCGAAATCCACACTTCTTTGTGATAAGACTTTGTCATGATCAGATCTGTTTAGTGATGGCAAATCGACTTTTATAAATCTTCTCCAATAAATTTCTGTCATTTCAATACAAATTGGTTTTTAGGTTATGAGGAAACCTCTCCTTTCCTTCTAGAAAATATTTCAGGGGTCTCACCTTGCTCAGATGGAGAACTCCGGTGGAACTATCGTAGCTAAAGTCTTGAAAGTTGAATCTAGCTCAGGGAAAAAAATTACAGCCTAACAAATTATTTTCCTCTGCATGAAAGACAGCCATGGTCTGTGTGGAAGTTGAGGCCAGGGACCTTCGTAGGCTGAGCAGCCTTGTAACTTGCCATACTGCTTGCTGCTTCTTCACTGTCTACGAGTTTGATAGAAAGAGCACAGGAAATATGGTTAGGGTTGGGGCTCAAGGAAAGGTCACCGTGGCAGCCTCGCAGCTTCACCAGCGTTGTGGTGTGGACTGTGCATGCTGTGAAGATTCAGTGTAGCACCCATCCCTAGGAGGATAAGAACAGAGATGGCACCTGATGAAGCAAAGGGAATGGGCCGGTTAACCCCACTCATCTTGTGTAATGACAAGAATTGACTTGAATTTCAGGATACAAATTTAAAAGACCGGCAGAGATAATGTTTCATATAAAATGTGAATAAAATAACAGAATGGGAAAGTAACTCAAGACCCAGATTCTTCATAAATCTATATGTTCATCCCATCTCCTACTGAGTGCAGAGATCTGTCAACTGTGGTTTCCAGCCCCTCATTGCTGAGAATTTCTCTGTGTTAAAAACTCTTGTCTGCATCTGCACAGACCATCTGCGTTATTTTGGGGATGAGGTAGATAAAAATGAAACTGATCAAGTGTGTCGCTCACTGGGTAATGATGATACTGCTGTTGAATGTCAGGGTTTCCCCTCATGGTTGCTGTGGTTTGGCAAGGTCCTGCTTCCGCACTCTTTGTGATTGCTGTGTTGACCTGGATGAGAGTGGCGTCAGGGTGCACTCCATTGCAAAAGCACTGCCCTGAACTCACTGACCAGAAACGGAAGCAGGAGTCTCAGTCATCTTTGAGTTGATGTTCACACAACTACTACTTCCAATTTTTAAAACTTAGAGGTGGTTTATGTAGCTTGTAGGATGTTTAAACCAGTCTAACTGCTGAAATTCCTTGGTTTGATTCAAGTACATGTCTGAAGAATGTTATTTGGCAGTCTAAAAGCACAGCTGCATGTTATCTGCACTCCTCTGATAGCCACGAAACCCTGGCCCTTGTGTCTTACCTATGACTGGGTTGTCCGCTCTATGCCTTCATCACTCATTGAATCGGCTCACTTTGCTGAGCTGAATGGAAAAGGTCTTCCCACGCATCAAGCAATTACATTCCTCTTCACAAGCAGAAAATGTTTGCAACTTTCTTTATTATATTCAGAGTGGGTTTTCTTGGATTCATGCCCAGAAAGTTTATTTTTGTGTGGAGTAGGCTGATTTTCTAATTTTCTGTACATTTCTTCATAGCATTTACCAAACTGTTTATCTTGACTGGAAACTTCAGCTAGGTTAGGGTCTGTGTAAATGAAGTAGAGCCTGAAAATACCCATTATCTAAAATTCTTTAATATCTTTATTACTTTTAGAGAAGTGATTTCCATACCACCTTTACTGAAACTATCTTGGGAATAGTGTTTTGAATTCTCAAACCCACAAACTATTCTGGCAAATAGTTTTTGTAGTTTAGAGTCTTTACGTTGTGACGTCACTGTATCATCTGATTATGATAATTTGGAGCCTTGATAGCACTCTAATGAAATGCCCATTTCCTTCTTGGTAAAGTAATGCTTTTTTACTGTTTACCATGCCAACCTCCTTCTATGTAGTGGGGTAATGGGCTGGAATTGGCATTCCGTTAGGAAATAAAATATTTTAAGGCTAATACTTTGAATATTAAAATATTTTCCCAAGTTAAGTTGGTTTCTTCGTCTTAAGAACACACACACACGATATTAAGTAACTATACATTATTTTTATTCTGACAGTTGATCACAGTATCCAACTGTGTGTCTCATAAAAATGAGTGGTCTTACATCCATGCTATGGCTACAGTTCAGCTATGAACACCTTTGAACAACTAATGCCTAAGCTAATTTAGGTGTATCTCAAATGCCACAGGAATTCAAAAGCAGTCTCAGAAGTTAAGATGTCATGCATGTAAGTGTTTATTAATGGTACATTCTAGAAGTAGAGAATAGATTAGTAGCTATCAGGGTTTAGGGATAGTGGTGGCAGGGTGGAGTGGGTTTACATGTGGTCATAAAGAGGGTATGAATAATATCTTTATGGTGAGATAGTAGATTGGATCTCGATTGTGGTGGTAGATGAAACAACACATATGATAAAGCGATACAGAAGTAGAATACATATTGTAACAATGCCAATTTTATGGCTTTTATATTGTACTAAAGTTATGCAAAATATAACCACTGAGGGAAATGGATGAAGAGCGTGTGACTATACTATTTTTATCCTTCATATGAATCTATAATTATTTCAATACTTTTTCCCAAATGAACCAGTGCTCATAAGGAACCCTAAGAAAAGCAAATCTTGCCTTACAAATGTTGGTAATAAATTCAATAATTGATTTTCAGAGCTGGAAAAGAGGTAATAGCTTTCACACATAAATGCCAGAATAATATTGCAGCCCTATCCTTTTAAAAATGCTGTTTATAGCTTCTATTCTTGGTAAGAATCTCATTATTTTCAATAATTTATTAACTACCATAGGCACACTGTAACAAGGCATTTGTTGGCTTGAAATAATGTGTATGATCTTCCATACTTCATAAGTATTTGCCATGTAGAAAGATCTGTGCCAGCTGTACCACAGCAGCCTATAAAACAAGTGCATTTCTATTTTTGAACTGTTATCTCTTCAATGACATTCCAGGAGTGTTCATTCAGAATGGGATTTTTAAAAAAAATTAATGGCTTTTTTGATATACCATTGATGTAAAAATTATGTGTCCTTAACATGTAAAAGTTGATATTTTGTATGTGAACAACCACTGACATCAAGCTAATTAACATAACCATTACTCATCCATAGTTCCCATTTTGTGTGTTTATGCTCATAGTTTTAACTTTTTCATACTAAGATGTTATTATCAGAATCAAACTTACTTATTTTCTACTTAATACTTTATTAGACATCCAAAGTGGATGCTTGCCTTGAAATTAGCTAAGAGATGTATGCATCTCAACCTATACATGTCAAAGGACCTGATAAAACCTTAAAGAAATAAACCTAAACATACTATGTCAGATTGATGTAAAATGGTCACCCACAAGTTCAAGTATTAAAAGAAGAGATTTATACTTTATTGATCATCCCAATTTGTCAAATAACAACTCATTGGGGGAAACATAGTATTCGTATACATTCTAACTATTCTCTTTCTATTCCACCAATGCTGTTAAAGAGCACATAATCAGAACAAGATCTTAGAGAAGGATAAAGAAATGATATATTTTCTTCATCCTCCTTAGATGGAGAGCACAGGATTCTTAGAGGGATGCCACATTTGTATATTAATTTCCGTATCTCTCAGTCCCCTAGAGTTTAATATTTACTTCTGATAACTTAGTGTGTTTCCAAACAACTGGAAACTGAAAATTCAATACTTAGTAGAGGCAGAGAAAATAGCATCAATAAAAAGAGTAGATTTCTAATGTAATTTGATTTAAAGCCCAGCAAGGAAAGAAAAAAAGTGACTCTAGCCCAATGACCTGGAAAGTTTTCTCACCAAACTCATGATATTCAGTTGAAAGAACATTGAGAAGTTGGGTGTGCTCTCAGAGTCTGTTGCAAATGAGAGGGATCTCTTGTCTCTGGAGGGCGGAAGTGTGAAAGCATACACCACTCTGAAGTCCCTTCCCCAGGCCATAATGGTGGCAACATTTAAGGAAATGCTGCACCCATGTATGTGATCTCCTGGGAGTTCTACTTTGAATTAAAAAATGAGGTTAGTTGAGGAATTCACTGCATAAAACCGAATATGTTACAGGATAAATTTTCATATTAATAAAGTGTTTCTCATGAAGTTCATTTAAAAGTGAACTCATTTGGGGTATGAAAGTAGATTTTCATACATCATTAGCAACCTGACAGATTCTGGAAATAGAAAAATATAAAGCTGACGTGTCAGGAAGTAATACAGTTGAAGATCCATCAAAAGTGAAGCGAGTTTTCCAGGAAGCTTTAGATGAATTAAGCAGAAAATAACTCAATTTATAAGCCATTTAGCAACGACATATCAATTATTTATACTTGCACAGTATCTGTAAATTCTTTTATTGCCATTTTACAAAATAGCTGGAAAGAACTTTGAAAGAGAAAACAAATGTCTCTCTTTCCTTTTCTAATGAGAATTCCTGAAAGATTAGTCAGCCCATTTTCTTCCCCGCCTCTTCGGTTTTTGAGACTGAGTCTTTAAAAAAAAACTAGTTGTTAGCATACCTTTTATTTATTCTTTGACAATTTCTTACATGTATACAATGCATCTTGAACCTGTCTGCCCTCAGCTTTCTGCTCCCATTCTTTCTGGATCCCCTTCTCCCCAATACAGCCTCCTCCCACATTTACTGTTCTCTCCCCCCGCCCCTAAACCACTGATTGCAGTTGATGCTGTCTGCTAGAACAGTGAATGATATTGCTGCTTGGCCTTGCGCAGGTAACCATATATACAGTTGAGTCGTGAGTACAATGGCCACGTTATGTCCAGAGGACAGCATGCCACAGCACTCCCTCCCATCTGCCAGCTCTTAGATTCTTCCTGTCCACTCTTCTGCAAGGTTTCCCGAGCCTTGGGATAGGCTGCTTGATACAAGGATGAGCACTCAACAGTCACTTCTTGTTAGAACTTTGACCAGCTGTTGAGTTGACACACAGTATTGCTGCGTAGCCTAGGCTAGCCTCAACCTCCAGATATTCTCCCTGTAGCCTCCAGAGTGCTAGAGTTACACATGTCTGGCTTTTCCCACATGTTGATCTTTTCCCGTCTTCTCTGTCAGATCAGTTTTGGTTCTGTCTCACCAGAATTAAAGCTACACGGGGATGTCTCCTTTTATGAGCAATTTCAGTAGAATATTTTTCATTCCTGTGTTACTCGACTTTTGTCTAAAAGCTCACAGTGTTCCATACAGATATTTTTGACATTTTTCAAATGACTCCACTTACACCATTTCTTCTGGGAAACCTTGCTTCAAACTTCAAAGATCATTTTTTTTTTTTAAATTTGTCAGTGGCTCCTCTATCTGGTCTTTCCCCAAAGTTCCGCTGTTATCCTCCATATTTTCCTATGCTTTTAAATTATAATTTAGCATTCTTATCTCAAAAATGTCTCTGCAGCCCCTATATCCCTTCTGCAAGTATAGGCCTCATTTCCCAATCTGAATATTTCACCTTCCTCCAAAAACTCTGCTTTACTTCCTGTTTACCGTCTCTTATATGCCGAATCTCCCAAGTAGATGCCAAAATCTGTCCATGCCTCTATTCACAATACTAGCATTACAAGTTAAAAACATTATTTATGTCCCTTTTGTTACCATCTTTGTTGAAGCTCCCAAACTTTCCCCTCTGTTCAATCATAATTTCATGTATCTTAGTCCCTCATTTCCCTTATTTAATAATTTAAAATACACAGTTCATCATATTCTCAGGTTTTTAAAGGAGAAGGAGAAGGTTCTAATAGTGAAAAGAGGCCCCTATTTGACAAGAAGAATGAGTTTGTGGGCCCACCTTGGAGAAGTCCCCATGTGAGAACATCATGGAGGTGTAGTGGTTGGTAGGTATGGACTACTTGCCCTTGCTGCTCTAGGGAACTTTAGTCCACATCTCCTTCACATTCTCCATTATCATGCTGCTTTGCCTGTTGAAGACTTTCATATAGCCTTCATACAGCCTAGGATTTTCTTCCTGTGACAGGTGACGGACACTTGGGTGTTGTCCTTGACCAAGTATGTTAGCGTTGAAAGTGAACACCTGTTAACTGTATCCTCCTGCTTCCTCAGGTCCCCAGGGGGTCATCTCACTCCTGGATTTGTCAAGAAGTGCCCCATGGAAGTTTCTTTGCAGATCACTTTGTGTCCCCACTGTGTCTCTTTGGCCTTTGAGTCTCTTCTCCTTAATTTTACCTTCCTTACCAATGTCAGAATTTATCTTTTAAAAAGAAAATCTCTTCTCTAACTCATATGTCTTAAGATGCTTTATATTGTGATACCACTATGCGTTCTGAACACATGAATACTCAATTTCAACATTCATTTGCATTTTTGAGACCCTCAACCTCACATGAACTGTCACATACCCTTCAATTCCCTCTCCTAGATCTCATCTATCTAGTGTATCTGGAAGATACAGTGAAGGGCTCCGTGATTATCCCCAACCTAGTTGCTGCATTTTTCAGAAAGTTTTATATTCTTGTTATTATTGATTACATAATTTGTTTGCAGTGGAGATGCTGAGACGGTCTGTTACCATCTTAGTGCCTTTGACAATACAGCATCTATGTGGTAACAGGCACTCGGTTGTTTCTAGACGTAGCTCACATTATCTAGCTGAGCCAATCGAAGAGTATAGCTGTCTTGCTGCCATTTCTGTTGCTAACAATGTAACACAGACTGGGTAAATTACAGGGGCTCATTTGTCTTGAGTTCTACTCCAAGGTCAGGTTACTGGATATAGTGATGGCTTCCTTGCTGGCAGAGCCCTGAGGTGGCACGGGTGAGGGAGTTACATGGTGAGAGGTAAGGAAAGAGATTGCTTAGCAAACGGGCCTCCATAACGACTCATATTTCAGATAATTGATCTGTCACCTGAATGGGCTAATCAACCGATAAAATGGGGACTTTAATCACCTCTTAAAGAGGCTACTTGGTCCCACATTTTAAAATGGGCATGGAGTTTACATGAGATTTAAGAAATGGAACCAACATGCTTAAACAATAGCAGCAGCATTATTTGTCACTGGGATCCCCTTCTCCTGGGTGCTTCCGTTCTGTCCATGGGGGTTTTAAGGACAGCACTATGTGGTCACAGTCATAATAATTGTCTTCACCTTTCTGACTTTGTTATCCCTGTGATTTCCTCTTTTGTTTCCAATAGTTTCCTCTACATACAGTTTCTTGAATAGTGCAATATTAATATATAATCACTCTCCACTTAATGCTACATTAATCTTATTAAAGTAGGCGAGACTATCTTCTACCTCTTCACTGTAGCATCTTGTGTGTCAATCACAATCAGAATTTGCCTCTTACCCCTCCAGAGCTAAGACCCTACCCATGACTCAATGCTCCTATTCTCTTTCCTTTTATGAATCAGCCTAGGCTCTTTGGGGACTGTACTATGTATCAATCAAGTGACTGAGAAAGCTTTTCTTAAAATTATTTTCCCCACCTGTTCATTTATCCATTGCCCAGAGAGAAATATTTACAATGAGCCTCCTCTTTCTTTCAAAGTCTATGTCCCTGTGAAGTCCTTGACCATGAGAGTTCATAGTGTAAGGGTCTTAGATCTGCATGGCTTTCCATAAGACCATTCAGTAGTATCTGCCGTGGGTTTATGGGGCCCTTGCTCTGCCATTGTCTCTCCATACTAGTAGAGACACAAGGTAGGTCCTCCTTCTGCAGTTTGGATATGTATAAGAAAATTGTATCATCTAATACCTAGTTAAGCAGGTAGGACTTGACTAAATGTAATAGGAAAAAGAGATGGAACTCATCCCTGCTGAAAATAAGGCAAGAGTTTTAAGGACTGAGAAGTGGTGAACAAGTACTGGAAGAGGAAGGTGCCATTAAGTCTTCAGTTTTTGCCAATTGGTATATATTGAAGTTAAGTTTATATCCTTCTGAGCCTGGGAGGTAGAAACTCTTGCTTTATGATTATATTTCAGGAAAGATGAGTACCAGGTCCCCAAGAAAGATATTCTTGGGTTGCAGAAGATTTATATCTTCAAAGAGGCAGAGAATGCATTTTTGTAAAGGCAACATTTCTAAAGTAAACCACTGGAAAGAAAAAAAAATGGGAGGTTAGAGGCTTCCCGAAGAAACCCATCTGTTCAGTCAAGCTGAGGAGGATTTGTGGCTAGGTTACTTAATTTGTTTTCACATGGCTTTTATAGCCCATCAAAGCAATGAAATGGGTCATGTCATAGGGCTGTTACCGTTCTTCATGAAATTTATTCATATTGAGATTTGAATAATATTTTGCAGTTGTGAACAATTTCCCTCTCAGGTTATATCAATGTGAAGAAAAATCAAGAAATTGTTCAAAATAAATACTCCCCCCCCACCCCCGCTTCTGAGTCACTGTTAAAGGTGAAGGCCTATATATATCACAAGGACAAACAGTTTGGTTTGATTGATTCGTACTATTGCTTTCTCCTTACTGTAAAAGTATCTATTAGGGTGAGCCTTTCAGGAACAGAAAATAATGATTAAACACCTTAGCTGATCTGTTTCTAATATAAGTGAATCATCCAAAGCCAGAAAGTAGAGGCGTTAAAGAGAAAAAGAAACACTCAGCGTAGCAGTGCAAGGGATGTTCATCCCACTGTCTCTTTCAATGAGACCTCTGCGATGGGTAAGATCCCAACTCCATCGAGTGATTTGTCCCTCCTTTGCTTTACACTGTAAAAGATGCTTGATTCATGTTCAGTACCTTTATAAAGATAGATTTCGTCTACGGACCTCAAAGCACCTTTTATTACGCAGTGTACATTGTAACTGACATTGCAACCCGCACTTTTAGATGGGGTTGCATGGAATACAAAAAAAAATAGGGAAAAGATAGGGTTTGAATCTGAACCCTGAAAGACTGGGCAGTGCATATTGCTGCAGATACCAATAACTCCAGTAAGGGAAAATATGGATATTTATGGCTCTACTTTTATGATCATTGCACCCCACATTTATTTGGGGCTCTATTGCTTTCCCATTTATCAACCCTCAGTATTGTGCTTTCAACTTAATCTTCGTTGCCATATTCATTCCCATTTCCATCCTAATTCCCAGTCAGCATCCCATATTTTAAACAGACCATCCATCGATCACTGTACTACAACCCATTCTTTGTAGAGAGTAATATTTAAACATTCAAGACAGACCAGACTGTTTTGCTCAATAACCATAGAGCCCTTGCATAGCTTTCCAGGGTAGCTGGGACATACTCTAAGCTCCTGAGGCCCCAAACTGTCTCCTCTTAACAATTCCACATCTTACCATGACCCCCGCCCTCATATCAGTTAATTTTCGGTTGTGATAAAAAATACTGTGACCAAAAGCAACTTCAGGAAGAATATTTATTGGTTTAAAGGTACAGAGGGCTAGAGTCCATAATGGTGCTTACAGCATGGCAACCAGCAGCCATGATGTCTGGAGCAGAAAGCTGAGAGCTCAGGCTATAAACCGCAAAGTCTACCTCCAGGGGCATATTTCCCCCAACAGGACTGTGCCTCCTAAATGTTCCATAACCTTCCCAATCAGAACCACCAACTAAGGATCATGTGCTTAAATACATGACCCCATAGGGGACATTTCTTTCTCCTCCAGTAGTCCCTTACCCCAGACCCCAGTGTTTGAAACTGTTCTACTGGTTCCCGATTTGAATTCTTTGCTCTTGCTATTCATTTCCTGTGATTTTATGACCACTGATCTGAGCACGAATGTCACTTTCTGAGAAACGTTTCCTGGATTATCCAGTGTATACTATTTATCTGTTCTGTAGTCACCATCTTATTGCCTAGCTTTAGTTACAGAAACTACTTTTGTTTTCCTTGCAATATTTATAATGACATAAAACGATCTTATTTGTTCATTTGTATTTGTGTTGCATGCACACTGTTGTGAGAGCAAAGCCCCTAGAGCATAGGTCTTGCCTTTTATTCTGCTGTAACCTGAGCACAGGAACACTCCATGTTCCTGGTAAGCTAGCAAATGTTTCAGTGAAGTAATAGATGAATTCAACACATTGTTTTTCTCAGTATATTCTGTGCATTCTTCCTAGGAAAATCCAGCTCTTAGCAGCTAGTGTTTTATACAGGTTTTTACTTTAATAAGCCCTTATGCAGCAAGTGCCAGGTTCAAGGCTTCCGGCTGCTCATTAACAGGCATCCACAGAGGACATAATATTTACCATCTCTTCAAGGAGTGAGTTCAGCAGGGAGGAAATTTCTGTATTCTGGTACACATGCTATATCTTGTAAATTCCATGAAGGAAGCAGGATGCATAGTAGGAGTCAGGGAAGAGAGTTATGCTTTGGTCTGAGATAGCTCTATCTTGGACTCTCAACCCACGGAGATTTTGACAGGTGCAGTGTGTATCATATGTAGAGGAAAAAGCATTTTTCAGTTGAGCACCAGCATCTGCATAGTTTGGGAAAAGACATCTCTTATGGATGACTTCAACCTTCTTGGCAGCTGGCAGGACCTTAGGAGTTTTGTTAGTAGGACTCAAATCAGCACAGTGATACTTTAGAAGGAGAAATTCCAATGTTTTTGGCAGAATGAATTTCAGGGAGAGTGAACTGGAGAGACACAGAGACTAATCAGCTAGCAACTTTTGCAATGCCACAGTTGGGACAGAGGAAGAGTTTGAAAAGTAGGATGGGAAGGAATCTCCCCAGTGAAATCTATTCAGGGCGCTTGCATTTATACAAAGTGGGATTCAGTTATTAACCCTCAGTGAGCTTTTCTCTTGCTACATTTATCCTGAAGTCTAATACTTCTTAGGACTTTTTACATTTATAATCATGAATAATCTCTATATACTATACTTTTAGTTACAGGGTTTGCATATTCTTTTTCTATTCTCCGACATTTTAAGCATGTTTTAAGAACTCTGAATTCTTAAACTGTCAACATTTCTATCACAGGCAAAACATTCAGATCTCAGTTTGACATCAGTGGTCTCTTTACTCTGGCAGATGCCCACCTTGTTAGTGCTGTTAGGAGTGCTCACCAGGTTAATACAGCTGACCGCATCTTCTTAGTAAGTGCTTTGATTCCTACCTGCCTTACACACACATACATGCACACGTGCATACACATGCACACACACACACATGCATGCACACTATTTTGGTTACTGTTCTGTTGCTGTGAAGAGATACCATGACTAAGGCATCTTTTATAAAAGAAAGGATTTGTCAAGGGGCTTCCTTACAAATTCACACCTCCTAATCCTTCTAATCTTTTCAAATACTGCCACTCTCTGGTAAGCATTAAAATATACAAGCCTCTGGGTGGTGTCATTCTTATTCAAACCACCACTACATACACACACACACACACACACACACACACACACACACACTCTCATGCACACATGCATGTGCACAGACCAGAATGAATCAGATTTATTTCAGAGATATGCATGCAGATCAAATGTCTAACCTGCTATACTTGGTTTGTGTATCTTAATCAGACACTTTTGTTGATGTATGCCATATCTCCAACTAGAGGGCACCTAGATCCATCACATGTGTTATCAGTCCTCACATTATTTGAAGTCTTCGAAGTAATTGCTACAGTGTCCACTCCTTCCTTGAAAAACTCTTTTCTGTGGTTTTCTGTGCTAACAGCTGGTATGATTCCCTACTCTCTGCCAAGCTTTCTTCTTCACTGGCATGTTCTTGAACTAATAGTTAAGTATTGACCTTCCCAAGTCCTAGGTCCTCTTGCCTTCTGCTTCTGTGTGCACTCCCAGCTGTTGACCTCATTCCTTATATCTGGCCAGTATGGCACTCTTCAGGTTGGTCCTGAATCCTTGCTGTGACCCTGGTGGCCTCTGATAGCTTCCTTGATGTCTGGCTTGTGTATCTGAAGTTTAGCTGTTCATTTTCTGCCTCAAACCTGGGATTAGTTCTTTTGCTAAGAGGTTTTGGGTCATTTTATTAGAAAATGGTATTCCAGTGCTATGATGTGGGCCTTAGATGTATTTAATATTGCGAGGCTTATTGTTTTCAGGCTTTTACAGACATGTACATAAATTATAACTGATATGTTAATTATAATTCAGGATGATATAGTTCATGTATCACCTCATGAACATTGTATCTGTGCTTTTCTTCTACATTGAAAATCTTGGTTCTGAAAGACATGGGGGAATATCAGAATTAAAATATTACAAACACAACAGCCTCAGAATAATGATAACTTGAAAACTATCACTACTAATATGATTTGCAATATTATTTTTTAGGCAATATCAGTAACGTTGCTGATGAACACATACATGTATTCTAATTAGTTAGAAATTACAGACCCCTATATTATTTATTTGTCTGGGTAGTAAATGATTCTGATTAGCAGGAATGCCTTTCCTCATCATGCTGTTCTCTGTGAATGAGGTTATCAGGTTATCTATAGTTTCCAAGAGAAGCCTACAGAGAATTCCACTCAGTAGGCCACTTGTCATAATTAAACCCAGGGTAATTCACTGCGAGGAGGTGCCTGATGGAGACTTGAGGTGCATCCTCATGCTCATTATTTTATTTTGCATTTATTTATTTATTTATACTGCTCTTGCAGTAAAAGGAACTTCTGTGTTTAGGAAACAATAAAGCCATTAGGAACCGGCAGTTATTTTACATTTCTTTTTCTAATGAACACAGCTGACTTTCTGTTTTCTACTAATGCATACATACAGTAATGGTCACTCCCTCAAAAGCCATTTTTTGAGACATTGTTCAAATGAGAAGAGAGGTGTTTTATGATAGAATTGGAACAGAAAGGGGAAGAGTGAGCTCTCTACTCCTGTGACAGAATGCCACAGGAAACCATCGTCCTAAAGGAGGGAGGGTTGCATGTGGACTCACGGTGTTAGAGCCTTTGGTCCGTGGTCACTTGATCCCTGGTCTCTGTTCCTTTGCTGGGTCAGAACATCAGAGTAAAGATCCTACGGTGACAAAAACTGCTTACCTCATGGTATCTAGGAAACAAAGAAAGGGGATAGAGTTAAAGCATACCCTTCAAGGGCATGTCCCTGAGACCCACTTCCTCCAAAAGGCCCCGCCTCTTAATGTTTCCACCATCTTCCAATAGCCTATCAAATTGTATCCATAGCTTTCATCAGAGACCAAGTCTGCCATACATGAGCATTTGGGAGGACAATGTTTCCACCATCTTCCAATAGCCTATCAAATTGTATCCATAGCTTTCATCAGAGACCAAGCCTCCCAACATGAGCATTTGGAGGACATTGTAAGACTTTTTAGAGAAAAAGTCAGGCTGAAATATATTTTAATTGAGATGGTGGGAACACAGGAGTCTGAGTGACAGGCACCTTGAAATTCTAGCCCTAGAATGTTCTCCACTGTTTTAGTGCATATGTTGTTATTCTATACAAAGAAATCTTAATACTTTCAAGAAGATAATGGGAAAATTTAAATTAAGTGGACGGTCGTTTGAAATTCTGCATTGGGTTTGGGAGCAATTAAACTCAAATCCAACCCTGGAATAGGAGATTAATGTAAGTGGAAATGATATTTTATGCATTTATGATATGATTAATAGTTGAGAAAGCTTATGTATGGTAAATGACAGGCCAGTGATAAGTCCTTTCCGCTTTACTTGAAAGAGATGGAGCTAAGTCATGATTGTTTTTAGCCACACCTCTTCTTGAAAAAAATGTTAAAAATAAAATATATTCAAGTAGATCAGGAAAATATAGGATTAAAGGAATATGGAGATTTACTGAATAGATTCTGGATGCTAAAAACACACAACTTGAATTTCCTGAATGTAATGATGCAGTCTGCAAAGAACAGAAAGTGCCATGAGACCAGAGACTCCAGACCGAGGGAGGTTTATTCAGTGAGGTAGGGATATGCGTCTAGAAGGAATAAAATGAAACAAGGGGTGGGGAATGTGGGTGTGATGTAGTTCAGTGTTTAAGTTGTGTTTGCATTGGGTCTAGAAGTTTGAACATTGGTCAAGAAAATGGAGGCACCTGGTACTCTTCATGAGAGCTGCCCTCTGCAGTGAGCACCGGTGTTTGTGAAGGGTTTGATTCTGGGAAACTGAGAGGGTAAATCTTAAATGTGACAATTTGTGGTGTCACAATCTTCTGATGTCAGTGGCCTATTTACATAGTGAGGTCCTTTTCAAGTAAGTGTCTAATCTGTTTTTTTTTTCTTCTACCCCATTTCCTTTCTAAGCAACGTCTGCTTCTCTGACACTATAGGGCTCATAAGTTCTTATGAGGAAGGAAGATCGTGTAACCAGTCCACATCTTCCAGGGCCCTGGTCCAGTGGCTAGTTTTGTTTGTGTTGTAGGACTGTGGTCTATGTGACCACTGCTTGCAGTTCAAGTACAAGCCCTACACTCCATCCTTCAGCCCTGTTAGTATCTCTTCACCTTCTCCGTGGGCCAAAAGAGCATCTTTGGATTCCCCTTAAGGCCCAACAGAGAGTATGGGGAGCCTGGAGTTCTACCTCAGCTCATCCACTGAGCCACCTTCTTCTTCCTGTGCCTCTGCCGTGTGTGGGCATGTGGAGCAGTAACTCAGACAACACAAGGAAGCATGCCACTAATCAGACTCTTCTAGAGTTCCCATATCTATCTGAATATGTTCTTAACGGGCTTCTCCTTCTCTAAGTGGGAGGGTGAGGACCTCTGCATTTGGTAGTTCCAGGTTGCAAGCATCTTTTTTTTATTCCTCCGGTCCTGCAAGGATATCCCTACATTGTGGCTTTTTCATCTTTTTTCTGTCATGCTGTATGGTCAGAATGTTCTGCTGGAGAATAAATTTTCTGTGAAAGAAAGTGAAAACACATCTTTATATAAAGTGATAGGTTTTGTTCCTCTCTTTTCTGCCAGTCTCTTTCTTTGCTGTTACTCACTCTCACTCATTGAGCACCTGAACACTATCTCAATTGGAGATAGCTTCTGGGTTAGGGGATGGAGGCATGTGTCTACTTCTTTCAGCTCTAGGGCCCCATCTGGTCCTGACCCATGCAGGCCTGTGCATGTTGCCTCAGCCTCTGTGAGTTCATATGCACATTGATCTTCTTGATTTAGTCATATGCATATTGATCTTCTTGATTGGGTCATGTGCATATTGATTCTGCTGATTCAGAGGGCCTTGTTTCCTTGGTGTCCATCACCTCTGGCTCTTACACTCTATCCACCTCCTCTTCCTTAGAGATCCCTGAGCTCCGAGCAGAAGGATTTGATGGAGACTTTCCATTTAGGGATGAGTGTTCCAAGGTCTCTCACTCTCTTCATAACGTCTCTCTGTGGGTCTCGGCTTTGTTCCCATCTGCTGCAGGAGGAAGCTTCTCTGATGATGGCTGAGCAAGGCACTGATCTATGAGCACAGCAGTGTGTCATTAAGAGTCCTTGGATTGCTACGTTCTTGTAGTAGAGCAATAGCGTTTGGTTTTACCCTAGGTCTTTGGGTCTCCAGCCTCAGGTTCTTGGTGTTGGGTCTGGGTTTCATCTCATGGAGTGGGGCTTTGAGTCACGTAAGACACTGGTTGCTCCCACAAGCTTTGTGCTGCCATTGCGCTAGCATATTTTGCAGGCAGGTCACCACTGTAGATCAGAGAGTTTGTAGCTGGGTTGATGTTTACATTTCTCATTTGGTAGTGTGCAGCACACTTTCCTGCACCAAAAACACTCGCATGCCAGGGTGAAGGCTCGATGTAGACACCGCCTCAACTTCTATATGTTCAGTGAGTTGTATGGGTGTTGTATTCAGCAATAGGCGAGCAACCTAGTGTCCCACTATAAAAACTAGGAGTAGATTTTATCATCCCAGTTTTTAGTGAGGAAACTGACTACAAGGAACTTAAAGAAACTGCTCAATGACATATACCTATTTTGTTTTAGGAAGCTAGATATATGATTTGAGCGCTATATTTTAGAAGTGTAATTTACACAATATAACATCAAAATTCACACAAAATGTAAACTTGGTTTAACATTCATTACTGTACTGTGCTGTGATTGCAAATCAGCAATTAGGCAATGTTACATATTCCACTTTTCTAATTAAGATAATTAATTACTTTGGAAGTGTTATAAATAAAATTATTCAAGTATCTCAACAAAATTTTAGGACCATCTTCGGTGCCAGTTGGAGGGAAATGAAATTAGTTACTCTAGTAGGAGTCCCTTTATTAGAAAGAGTACATCAACAATGTGTTCAGTCTGTAGGAATCTTTAAAGAGAAGATTTATTTTTTTATTTTTAATTATGTGTAGGGGTGTGTATGTGTGTGTGTGGGGGGGTATGTGTGTGTGTGTGTGTCTGCATTTAGGTATGTATACACAAGTGCAGGTGCCTGCGGAAGCCAAAGACATTGGAACCACCACAGCTGATGTCACAGGCAGTTGTGAGCCACTCAGAGTGGGTGCCGGGAGCTGAAATTAGGTACTCAGCAAGAGGAGTATGTGCTCTTAACCATTGAGCATCTCTCTGAACCAAGAGTCCATGGAAAACTTTTAAAGGATCTATATATTTTCAAAGATTTAGCATTACTTCTCTGTATTATACTTGTATCTAAATGCAGTATATTTATTGGAATTAAGAAAATTCACTTACAAGGTTAACTAGTTACTTTTCTATTTGTGTGATAAAGCACCATGGTCAAGCCATCTTATAAAAGAAAGAGTGTTATTTGGCTTACAGTTCCAGGGGGTCAGAGTCTATGATGGTGAAGTAAAGGCATGGTGCCAAATGGCCGGAGCTGCAGCTGAAAGCTCGCATTCCTGAGAGCATACATCTCAGTCCTGCTGTGGAATAATCCTTCTGTACACTGTGAATATGTATTCCTCTCACTGGTAAATGAAAAGCTGACAGGCTGGTAGCCAGGCAGGAAGTTAGGTGGGAAAGCTCAAACTGAGATTGATGGGAAGAAGGAGAGTGAAATCAGAGGAGACGCCAGCCAGCTGCTAAGCAAGCAGGACATGTAGAAAGTGAGGTAATAAGACATGAGCCACATGGCAAAGCATAAATAGAAATCTGGGTTAATTTAAGTGTAAGAGTTAGCTATTAACAAGACTGAGCTATTCACTGAGCATTTATAATTAATATTAAGTCTCTGTGTGGTAATTTGGAAGCAGCTGCAGGGACAGGGAGTGGGTTGTCAGGACAGAAGACTTCCGACTACACAATCCACTAGCAGAGAGGGTACTCTGGAAATGGCATGAATCTTTTGAAGCCTCAAAGCCTGCCCCTAGTGCATAACTCCTCCAACAAGCCACACCTAATCCTTCCCTAATAATTTCACCAACTGAGGACCAACTATTTATGAGCCTATGGGGCCATTCTCATTGAAACCATCACCTAGGGCTATGGATATTCAGTCACTACTTACCATAACCTACATAGCTTTGCACTTGACCTGACTGAAATGACAAGGGAATGAAAAAAAAATACATGTACATGGATGTGTGCTGTGATGGAGATGCACCAGCAGCCTGGGAACGCAACAAGTTTATTAAATATGGCTGAGCGAGGAATTAGGTTTATTGTTGACAGCTGGATGAGGAGGTGGGTTTGTTAAATACAGCTGGTTGAGAAGGAAGCGGGCTACTTAATTTCAGTAGAAGGTTTCTGTAGAGGAGTGGTTTTAGGTTGCAGTCAGTCATCTGGAGGAGGAAACTGTGGTTAATTGTTTCTGCATGCACTGGTTTTTAGCTAACTATCAATTGTTCATAACAGCTGTCCTCAAAACAGAAGACTTTTCTATTCTTCTGAGCCTGACCCAGAGGAGGCTTTGCCATTCCCATGGGTCTGAGACAGTGGGGACTTTGACATGCCTGTGCTCACATCAACTTCATACAATCACTCAGGACTTCATCTACTCCCCACGGTGGCTGATACCTGTTACCTCTCCCCATTCTGATACTCAGCAGAGCTCAGGAGACCAGGATTCCAGCTTAGTCATCACTGTGTGTCTACACAGCAGAGCTCAGGAGACCAGGATTCCAGCTTAGTCATCATCAGTGTGTGTCTACTGGATTGACTTTCTAGGAAGGCCTGCATTAGCACTGGATCTAAATCTGCACTTCCCTGAGTCAGAGATCCTAGAGATGGCTGCCTGCCTGTGACTCACTTTTCTACCGGTCTAGACACTCCTCTCCTGTTGTGTCTAACATTATATTATTGTGTATATAAATGATGAACCTGCTCCGTTGGCCACAATAACCTTTTTGGTTATGACACCTCATTATATAGTTACCATCTCATGCTAATGGGCTAACCACAAGCACATTTGATATTTACGTGTCAGCGGGACAGAGATGGCTGCTTTTGTGGTATTCTCACATGCCATTTACAGAAAATGGTTCTCCGAAGATTTCAAAGAACTACCCCCAGGAGGAAGAAGTAATAGTACAAAGTATCTAGGCTCACAAAAGCTTGTTGATAGTAAAATATAACCTTTATTTTTATCTATCTAATTTTCGGTTTAACAATACATAGTCATTCTCATCATAAATAATTTTAAAAGCATACAGAGTTGCCCAAATCTTTTTCAGCCACTTTTCTCCATTCTAGAAAAATCAGCATTTCTTCTTTAGAATGTAGCTTTCAGTTTTTAAAAATGTGTTTTTATAAATATATGAGTGCACAGAACACTTAAATATTGTCTTATGTGTCTTTAACATAGAAGTGTTAACAGGCATGGCATATTTACTGATCTCTGTGTACTATAGAAGCTCTGTGCCAGAGCATGAATTCTCAGTTTTAGTAGTAACATAGTATCTAACATTTAGAATAAAATCCAAATGATGGGAGCCATGGAGTATGGCCGAATCATTCTTCGCTCATTGCTTTCCAGCTATGTGGATATTTTGAGAACACATTCAATAGTCTCGCTTCTGTCTATGCTCTATACTCTTAAATGTTTTCTTGCCTTATTCCTTGGGTTCATTCATGTCTCCATCTAAAAACACCCCATCGAAACCCCCGATGTTTCTCTCCATCCCCTTCATCCTTCTGTCCTCAGTTCTGGCTGTGTCTGTCTATCTTAACTGGCTTTGTTTACTCCTCAGTGTCTCCACTAGCCACCCTGGAGTAAGTGTGCTGCTTTTCTGTCTACTTTCCTATCTGAGAACTTTGTTTTATATCTTTTGTATTTTGGTAGTATTTTTACAGTAGTTTATATATAACATTTTTAATAGTTACATACTATATTTTACAACTTTTATAGAATTCGTTTTCAGAATTTGTCCACTGATACGTTCATAGGGCTTAAGAGAGTGGCTTGCACACAATAAGCATCTCTGAAAAACTGTATGACTTGCCTAAAACTTTATTCAGGGGCCCGCAAGATGGCATGGCAAGTAAAGGTGCCTGTAGGTCAGCCTGATGATTGGAGTTTGATCCCCACGTGTGGAAGGGGAGACCAAACTGCTCCGAGGTGTCCTCTGACTCCCATCTACTTGTCATGGCAAGTGGCAAGTGCACCCTTCCCCAAACACCACACACACACACACACACACACTCACACACACACTCACACACACTAAATGAAGAAATGCTTTTTAAAAAAGAATCTTGACATAGCCAATTTAACCATTCTCTTTTTGATGGGCATTTATGTGATTTCCAAAGCCACACTATGGACCGTGGATATTCTTATATGTGTATTCATTTACACACATATTGATTTGTACAGAGTGGATATTTTGGTACTAGAAATCCTTGTGTCAGTCTGTACCCTCATTTACAGTTTCAATATAAAAGGAGAAATAGGCCTCCAAAGAGCATGCGTCACTTTGTGCTGTCCCTCCTGGGACAGTGCCCCTTCTCCTACATTCTTAGAAGCATTATTCTTGTGAAGGAACTTTAAATTTTTTTTTTTTTATGTTTTTGGGAAGCTGATGTGTGTGGTTCCAGGAAGGAAGAGAAACTATGGCAGAATAGTCAATCATTAATTTCCCCCTTAAACTTATTCATTCCCGTTATTCCCTTGCTTATAAACCAACTTGCAAAAGCCTGGCACCGTGCTCAGTGATCCAAAAGACAGTGTTTCTCTGTCTGTCTCAGTCTTCAGCAGTAAGAATGACCGCTGCTCTTCACTTTTTTTTCTTATTTTGTTTCATTTTCTTCGACAGGCGATAATTGTATATGTTTATGGGACAAGATGTGATGTTATGACACATACACATTGTGGACCAATTAAATAAGCAATTAGCATATCTGTCATTCACATTCCTTTTCTTTTGAGACCCTTAAGATTTGTTCTTTTGGCAGTTTTGAAATCTGTGATGTGTTATTATTAACACAGTCTTTATGGCATGGAGTCCTCACAGCTACTACTTCCTGAGTCAGGAGCATCTCCCGGTGTGTTGTCAGGATGGTGCTGTCCACTCTGTTTGAGTTGGAAATGAGTACTAAGCCTTTATTACCTCATGTCATTCCGTCGATATTTTGTCTCCTTTCATAGAGATAAATGAGGTTGGTATAAGTTTTAATATTTCAGAAATCATTGCCTTCCTGAATTGGTCTTTTCTCTTCTTGTGACTTCTTCTGTCCCTGATGGGTGAATTATTTATGTGTTATAAGGGATTTAATAACCATTTAGTTGTTTCTGCAGCATGGAATTATTTTGTCCTTGAAGAGGTGCAGGTATTAATTGTTAAGGAATGTTTTCTGTCTTTGTGCGCTCATGGGTGTGCATGCATGTGATACACATGTATAAAGGCCAGAGGACATCTTAGGTGTTGGTCCTCACCTTCCACCCTGTCTGGGAATTTTTTAAATGTATATAGTATATTTTGTGTTAATTTTGATATCTTTTTTAAACAAATTAAAATTTTTAATTTAATTTTTTTCATGCAATATATTTTGATCATTTTCTTTCCCCTCCCTCATCTTCCTAGATCCTCCCCACCTTCCTAATCAGCCAACTTTATGTTCTTTGCTTCTCTATAAAAATTATAAAAACAGCAAAAAAAAGAAAAGAAAAGAAAAACAAACTAAAAGAAATGAAATCAATAAGACAAAAATAAAAAAAAGAAACAAAAGCTGCACACACACAATACGGAGTCTGTTTTGTGTTCCATCACGGAGCCTGGGCGTGGGGCCTGACCTAGAGTGTTGCTGATCTACCCAGTGTCATCCCTTTGGAGGAAACTTACTTTCCTGTTTCCAGCAGGAATCAGTTGCAAATAGTGTCTGGGTTAGGTGTGGGACCCTGCGTCCTCTTTCCAATCTCAGTGCTGGGATTTTGTCTGGTTCCAACCTGTGTTGGTCCTGTGCACGATGTCTCAGGCTCTGTGAGTTCATATGCGCATCAGCCCTGTGTGTCTCTACCACCTCTGACACAATTTTCCACCTCCCTCCCTCCCTCCCTTCTGTCCTTTGTACCTCCTGTACCCCCCCACTTCTGCCCCTTTGAGATAGGACTTCTCTTTATAGCCCTGGCTGTCCTGGAAACTCAGACTGGCCTCAAACTCAGAGATCTGCCTGCTTCTGCCTCCCAAGTGCCAGGGTTAAAGATGTGTTCCACCATATCCAGTCTTTCTGCCTCCTCTCTGCTTAGATCCCTGAGCCTTGAAGGGAGGGGTTTGATACAGACATTGCATTTCGTGCTGAGTGCTTCAAACTCTCTCACTCTCTGTGTGCTGTCCAGTTGTGGGTCTCTCTCTGTGTTAACTCCCATTTACTGCAAGTAGCATCTCTGAGGAGGGATGAGGGACACTCTGATCTATGGATACAGCGACGTGTCTGCAGGAGTCATTTCATTCCTATGTTCCTTTCGCAGACTGATAGTAGTAGGCTTTCCCCTAGGCCTACCTATGACTTACCTAGTCTCAGGTGGCTGGCCACGTTAGCAGTGTCAGGTGTGGGTTCCATTTCACGGAGCCGTCTTAAGTCCAGTAAAAAGTGGCAGATTACTCTTGTAACATTCCCGCCTCTATCGCACCAGCAGATCTTACAGGCAGGTCTCTGGTGTTAGTTGCAGGGTTTGTCGCTGGGCCATGCGGACGATTTCTTTTCTCCTCCTGTCGCATGCAAAGTACCTTGCAACACCAGGAACACTTGTCAGTAGGGGTGAAGCTTCTGGTGGGGCACCAGCTCAATTTCCCTGTGACTGATGACAGAAGTGGTGTCTTCAGCCCTAGGGTAACCATTAGGTTACAGAAGGTAACCAGTAGCCAGTGATGTTTGGGAGGGTCTTCTGTGGGATTCCTTTTGCCTAAATTTCAACAAGATATAACCCCATTCCTGGCACTGGAGGTTTTATTTGGTGGCATAAGATGTCTAGTTGGGGAGCTGTCTCCCCCATTATATGATGATGTCATTTAAATTCCTTTCATATATGGTTATCTCTTTGGACGCTTCTACAGCAGTAGGCTTTTCCGAAGGCCTTTAGTGTTGGCTATCCCCCGCTGCACTCTCTAAAACTTATTGTATAAAGCTTCTCAGTGTTTTTTTTCTAACATAGCTTTCCATTCCTTATTTGCATCTTTTCCCTTTTTAAAATGTAGATCCTCCAAACCATCTGGATTTTATGTAAATAGTCCTATTTTTTTGTGTTGGCAAATAACCTGATTTAAAAAAAACAAAACAAAACAAAAAACACCAATTTGGCTGGAAAAACACCGACACTGACCAAATCTGAATTGATTTTGGTTACAGACACTTATTATTTCTGTTCTTCTGGTG